>JAXCGZ010008066.1:5000-10000 GCA_037179515.1 Halocaridina rubra
AGGAAGGGAGATTTATTTTCAAATGGCTCTGTAATCTCTGAGAATCTTCTCAGGAGAATCAAGAAGGATGTGATGTAAAAGGATTAATTATCGCTCCTTGAAGACCCGATACGATAAATGATTACGAATGAGCCTCGAGAGGATGCCAGAGAATGCTGCTGAAATTCTCTGCCCTGACTCGCACTCGAATGTTCCCTTTTGGCTAATCTCTGCCATTTACGTCTATAGAAATTTAGCGTCAAACTATTGCTTCCTTGCTTTGTTTTCAAATCAGTCTCTCTCTCTCTCTCTCTCTCTCTCTCTCTCTCTCTCTCTCTCTCTCTCTCTCTCTCTCTCTCTCTCTCTCTCTCTCTCTCTCTCTCTCTCTCTCTCTCTCTCTCTCTCTCTCTCAGTTAAGGTCTGATGACTGATCATTGCGCACACGTGTTTGCATTCTGTATTTTTGCGCCAAAAACTTTACTCCTCAAACTTTCACTTTGGTGACGACAAAACTTTTATAGCTTTCTCAGAGTGCTACTACTTTTCAAAGTTTGATCACTTGAGAATCACTGCTTTTGCATTATTATTATAACCTCCTCCTCAATATTATCATTAAATTTACTGCTGTTATTATATTTATATGTTTAGTTGCTCTAATATTTGACATTTTATCTTATTACTTATTTTAATTTATTGTGTCAAATCGCCAAATCCTAATTTTGTAGTATTGAAGAAAGTAGAGAAATCGAAAATATGAATAAATGGAAATAAAAGACTACATGATCACAGAGTGTCATATTGCTGTTCATATACATGTGTTTAACGTGAGAGTCCATTACTTTTCTACATCGTTAAGTGAGTAGCAGAACTGTCCCATGAAGGTATTATGCAATTCGTTTCGTATTCCTACCAAAGTATGACATGGAAATGGTTCGCAAACATTCTCAGCAACTACTGTCATCTATTCACGTAACATTGATACCACCTTGGTCTCCTAGATTGTGGCTGATACTCGCGAGTAATAACTTAACAATGTATAGGCATGGTTGGGCTTGGTGATTGTTTATGCTTTGACTCGGCCACCCCCGTAAAAAGGGGATTGAGGCCATTCTATATATATGATGTATGTATATATACATGTATGTAATCATGTATGTGCGTATTTATTTACGCATGCAAGCATGTATGTATGTATGTATAAATAATGCTCATAATATTGAAATGCTTAAACCGTGACACAATTATCTTTTAGGAAAGTGTTAAAAGCTTTACGATAAATGTAATTACCTCTGATAAGTGCAATGATATAAGCTTTATGTTTTCAGCAAATATAACCCCATTTTGGCGGATTTAACACTCATTAGCGCCATACCAATTACCAGTATGATGCAAATTGGTCATTAATGGACATTACCGAACCATGAATAGCCTTTATTATTTTATTTAAAATATTTATTTTTATTTTATTTTATATTATCTGGAATAGTGTTCTGAAATGTGTAACAAATGCAGTAGTATGTAATGCCGTAATGGCATTTCGAGTTTGATTCGGCTACGCCGCTACACTTGTACACGAATGTTAGTCGTTGTTAGGCGATTAAGGACAATTCCTTATGGGCCGTTCCATGTGGCTTCAAATTTTAAAGAAATTGAGTTATAGGGCGATATTTTTTCTACTCCCAAAGCCTACACAGTTAATTACATAATCAACAGGAATTTGAAAAGCTCGTTAAAGTTTGATACAGCGGATGATTTTAATTTACTAAAAAAATGAAGGCACCAACTTTACTAGCTACTTCTATATTTAAAAAGTACTACTACTACTACTACTACTACTACTACTACTACTACTACTACTACTACTACTACTACTACTACTACTACTACTACTACTTCAAGAAAATAAAATTGATTACCTCTTCCCAGCTCAATTAGGTTGCCGACGTGCATTCTCATTTTTAAAGGTGACTGATTGCGAAAAAGATGTACAACCTCTCAAGCACCCACTTCTCCATCATTTTTTTTTCTAGTTAACAGAGCTTTACATTGAACTGCACACCCACATTTTTCTTTGGTAAGCTTCGCTCCCTGACACTTCGCCTCCCTTTTTGCTATTTAATATTTGCTTCTCCAGCTGGTATTGTTAAGGTGCCTCAACTTCTTCTTCTTTTTTTTATATTTAGTGATCGTGGTAGAGGGAATTATTAACATTTTGATAATATTCTTCTGTAAGATTGCTTCTAAGGATACTTTCTAACTTGATTTTTCTCTTAGGGAGGACAAGAATACCTCCTCTGCGCTCCTTTGCTTCTCGATAAAAATCACCTAAATGGGGAGGAGCGAGGACACCGGGAATTCTCTCCTCTATATTTTCCTCCCACAAAAACTCAAGTTTTTGCTTAGACTCAGCCATCCCCCTTATAAAGGGGATAATGTCATTTGTATGTAGGTCTAAGTTGATTTACTTTGTATTCCTACTCTCTTGGCTGGATTATTGATTATGCAGCATCCACACATGAACCTAAGTACTCGGTAGCACAAAGCTTTTGTTCAGCCTTCCCCCCCCCCCCCGATAAGTGCACTTTTCTTAAAAAAAAAAAGGAGCGCTTGTCTATTTCCAGTATATCAATCAATTAAGTTCAGAGAAATTAACTGTTGTTTCAGTTGTATACATAGAAGTCCTTTTGTTTTTGTGTTTGCTGGTCACTTGCCGGTCGAGGAGGGAGGGAAGTAAAAATTCTGAGTGGAATAGGCGCAGCAGAAGTTCCTGCTATTTTAATCCTTCATTTTGCTTTATCTTATGCGTTACACTCTGAACATCCTAATATACCTCATCATGTACCTTGTCCATACTCTGATTTTACTCATGCAAGTGAAAAGTTCTATCAGCTGTTTACGCCTCTATAATACTCGTATATGCGACTGACTGGTTAACGCAAATTTTTCGCTTTTAAAAAGTTCAGTATGAAATGATATGCACTTTGTCTTTTCCCTTTTGTCATTTCTGTTTCCGGCTCCATTTATATATACATCTTCATTTGTCTGGCTACTGAATATCCCATCTTATCTATTTATACTGTATTACATTTTGTAGTGTATATGCCATGTGACATCATCAGCTCATTTTTCCTTCCCTTTGACTTTCTTTTATCTAAATGGAATTGAATATTCCATCGATTGTTAATGTATGGGTTCCTTTAATATATATATATATATATATATATATATATATATATATATATATATATATATATATATATATATATATATATATATATATATATATTGAGTATGAGTACCTAATTTTCATTTGCTCTTTGTTTGTTGACATTTTATTGATATTCATATATTTATCATTATGTTCACTTTTCATGACCGTTCATTATATAAACATGCACTGGCAGACTAAGGGTTATATTTGTATTGCTAATAATTGAGGATGGGATGGAAAGAGCACTTGATGTAAACGATATGTCAGTGGAGCTGGAAACAAAGAGTACAAGAGATTGGGATGAGTAACAATATCTTGTAAATAGATGGGGCGGCCTGAAGATATTTTCCACAACCTATTCAGTGCTGTAATCTGGGACATGTCTCTACCGAAAGGGGGGGGGGGGCTTGATGCCATGAGATAAAGCGGTAAAGGTAAACAGGCTACGTGTATCGGTACTCACAAAAGAGGAAGTTTCATCCCTTTACACTGTGAGTGACCTAAGCAGTGTTGGGGGATGGATAGTGGCGACCCTCATTTCCGTTGGAGCAAATATTTGTGTATGGGATGGGAGTGGGTTTTCTGATGAATGGATGAGTGTTTTAACTTGGCCACTCCATTGCAAGTGGAATTGCCATCATTGGATATGCATGCATGTATGTATGTATGTACGTACTTATGTATGTAATCAGATTATTTAATGTAAAGTTGGTTATTATTCAAACACTTTAAATTCAGCTATAGTTTCTCCCTAATCAGGTGAGAGAAATGTGAGAAGGCCCATTAAACTTCTTTCTGAGAGATGAAGTCAGACTATGTTAAGAAATTTGGCACTACCCTTTATCGTCTTCTTACGTGGAATCTCCTAAAGACTCACCTTTAATGTCGACATCAAAGCCATCTAAAGGAGAGAGAGACTTATGAAATTCTTGGTTTAGCATGAATGTTTTTGCCTGAAAATAAGAATGCCTAACCTCATGGTGGGTTTCAGTCCACATGAGGTAAAAAAGAAAGGAAAATTTAATACAGATTTATCTTTTGTATAAATGCTGACTAGTATAGTATAGACTTGTAATTAAATGATATTTTCTTCTCATAATTCAGATCGATTGATATGCTATATGCCGTTGTTCAGGATATTGTCCAAATTTCAAATAGTTTGTTCTCACTCTATTCCGGTATGCATGTTTAACTGTCTATCGATGAGGTTTCTTTTAATGATGTTACAGTTTCAGCTCATATATTTAAGCCTTTCTTAACATAGTTTTCAGTGTTCCCGGTTACAGTCTTTGTCACTTCTCATCATCTCATCTAAATCTCTCGGCTTCTCCTGTCAGGGGTCGCCACTGCGCATCAGGCTTCTCCATATGGTCCTATCTCTTGCGTTCTACTCCGTCACAGCACACACTCAAGTCCTTCCTCACAACATCCATAAACCTCTTCTTTGACCTGCCTATGTTCTTCCAGCCTGAGAACTCTATCCTCAGCACCTTTCTCCCAACTTAATCCCCAATCCTTCTCAGCACATTCCCAAGCCATCTCAGTCCCTCCTCTCTCACCATGTCCTCAAACTGCCCTACGTGTGCTGTCCCTCTAATGCACTCTTAATATTCAGTCTTTGCCACTTGATGTATCACCCATAATTCTCACAAATAATATGGAAATTATAACGTTCAAGACATTCATAGACTTATCAAAATACAAGTACTGTATAAGAGAATGGGTAAAGAGTTGGGGGGGGGATTATATTTTGACTTGATTTCGGTATTTGTTATCGAAATATGACTTACTTTGGAATATAAATGATAAC
>JAXCGZ010008066.1:15000-22500 GCA_037179515.1 Halocaridina rubra
TATGAGAATTATGACTTTTATCCGTTATTACCATGTTTTTTTTATTCTTCCTTAATTCCACTTAATTTTTTCAAAAGCTTGTGAGGGTTATATGTTGAATATGAAATGAGAGCTTTAATTAAGCACTCTAATGACTTCTTTTCAGACTTATTAAAAAGTGGATTTGTAAATCCTTCTCCATTTATATCACTTTAAAGTTTTGAACTCAAACCACTTAATTTTTTCTTTTATTTATATTACTTTTGAAATGAAAACAGAACACGTATAACTTAACTGTATTTATAAAAGGCAGAAAAAATATTAGGATATATATATATATATATATATATATATATATATATATATATATATATATATATATATATATATATATATTCAAAAGTCGCAGTGATACTTTATTTTGCAAATATATTAAAGTGATATGAAATGTATGATGACGTTCTATTGAAGGCAAAAGATACAGATATGCTGAATATCGGGAAAAATTATATTTCCTATTCTGGGAAAAAGAATTATGTTGTGAGTGTATATATGTATATATATATATATATATATATATATATATATATATATATATATATATATATATATATATATATATATATATATATATATATATATATATTTATTAAATACTCATTTTACGTGGTTTTCGAAACTTTTCATTTATTTTCTAATATTGCTATTAGTGGCCTTATAATGAAATATATCTATTTTAATTTCTTATTTTGCTAGGTTTGCAAACAAATTCCGAGTCTACTGAAATAAAGAAATTCTTGGAGAACTCTAAAGATTAAAGGTCTCAAATGAAAGGCAAAAGTAAGGAACAGTGATAGCACAGAGCCCGACTATATACCTACCATAGAACCATGTCTCCAGAACCCGGTCTAGTCATTTAGACCCAGTGACCTCCAGGCAATGGCTGAATTATCTGAGAAACATATATTAAAGTATCAACCCCCCCTCCATTTAATTGCCCAGTTTAATCGGTAACGACTTGAGACATTGAAAGCTAACCCATCCCCAGAGCAGAGTTGGACCTGTGGTCAGAATAATACCAGCCCCAGACGCTGACACTACGCCACAGTGTAAAGGGCGGTTTGCACGGTCAAACGGTTCGTCGAACACGCTTCGACGAACACGTTTGTCGAACGTGTTCGACAACCAAATACCCCGTTCATACGTTCGAACATCACTTCAAACCGCGTTCGACGAACCGTTTGACCGTGTAAACCCCCCTTAAGGGTAATTATACCTGTATGACTGCTTCCATAAGGAAGTAAATACATTGACTTGCTACCAGCAGTTTTAAACTATGGTTCTTTTTTTTGTTCTTTTTTTATGACAGTCGTCGGGATCTTGGAGAGAGCTGGATTAGTATTTGATTTTGCAAGACTTATCAGAATAGCATGGATTAGAGGACATTATTAGAGCTATTCCTTCTCACGCTCAGAAATAATAATATGTCCAGCATTATCATCTGGTCTAGATAAGATAGTCCTTTTAGGGGGTAATTCAATATATCTTATTAAAGATATAACTAATTGTTGCATTTTATTAAAGAACTGATTTGTTTAAAAGTCCTGAATTCGACTCTCGACCAGTGTGGTTCATTTTGATGTTTCAGTATTCGACACAAATTTTACGTGCCGTTATTTAACAGTTATTATTTTTTTTTTCACTCGCAGAATGCCGTACAGTTTTATCGTCATATAATAACTGTAATGGTTTTACTCTCTCATGGAAGCCAATTCCAAGCTTTAGACAAAATTCCCCCACACAGAGTTTGCCATAAAAATCGCTCCTACTTAAAAGCGTTAACAGATTTCTTGCCAACACTTGCAACATAATCTTCCAAAGTTGGAAGTTTCTCCACATGGTGTGCATATTTAGCAGATCGTGTTCTTGTTTCCAAATGGACGATAATTTGCCAACTTCTGTTACCTCGTATATCATACTAATTTACCAAGGATGAAGTACAGAGGCAGTTTTTTTTTAAATCCTCGTCGTTTTTGCATCAAATTATTCGGATATTTTATTACAGTATAACATTAAAAATGTGATAATTATAAATCAAAGGCTCTCGAAATGAAACCTTAAAAAACTGCGGTCTTTTTGTATCACTGCATAACTGGCATTTGAATAGCTAATTAGGCAATCAACACAATATTCGGATTATAATTTGAATTCTCTTCAGCGAAATTAAGGGATTAAAAGTTTATGAATTGAGATCAGATGCTGTTATTATCGTTTACTTTTATTTCGTAATTGTTTTATTTTTTTTTATTTCTTTCGTTGCAACTGTGTAAGTAAGCCGCTTCGTAATTGAAATTGCCTGATAGTCGATATTTGCATCTAACGAGGATGCGCAGCTGAAAAAAAGACTTTTATTTTTTGTCCCTGTAATTCAAGAAGTGAGGAAGGCTCTTGAAGATATATACATACATATATATATATATATATATATATATATATATATATATATATATATATATATATATATATATATATATATATATATATATATATATATATATATATATATATATATATATATATATATATATATATATATATATATATATATATATATATATATATATATATATATATATATATATATATATATATATATATATATATATATATATATATATATATATATATATATATATATATATATGTATATATATATATATATATATATATATATATATATATATATATATATATATATATATATATATATATATATATATATATATATATATATATATATATATATATATATATATATATATATATATATATATATATATATATATATATATATATATATATATATATATATATATATATATATATATATATATATATATATATATATATATATATATATATATATATATATATATATATATATATATATATATATATATATATATATATATATATATATATATATATATATATATATATATATATATATATATATATATATATATATATATATATATATATATATATATATATATATATATATATATATATATATATATATATATATATATATAGTATGTATGTATGTATGTATGTATGTATGTATGTATGTATGTATGTATGTATGTATGTATGTATGTATGTATGTATGTATGTATGTATGTATGTATGTATGTATGTATGTATGTATGTATGTATGTATGTATGTATGTATGTATGTATGTATGTATGTATGTATGTATGTATGTATGTATGTATGTATGTATGTATATATATATATATATATATATATATATATATATATATATATATATATATATATATATATATATTTATATGACTACTTACTCCAAGAGCAATACTTGGCAGAAATTAGTATGAGTATATTGACCCAGAAGAAAAGTGAAGCATAATTGAGTAGACGAGTACTTTCGATTTAACAATAATAATTAGCTAAGCCAAAGCTGGCCCTGATACTTGATATTGCAAGTTCTCACCAACTCAGTTGTTTAATTTTCATTCGCACCCAATATATATATATATATATATATATATATATATATATATATATATATATATATATATATATATATATATATATATATATATATATATATGAGTTTGTGTGTGTGTGTGTGTGTGTGTGTGATTACCTAATTGTGTTTACGGGAAAGAGCCCAAAGCTCGTATCTTCCCGTCTCCTCATCGGTTCCATTTTAGACTTAGTGATACTTATCATACCTGTCCTTAAAACTATGGATTGAGATAGCATTAACTACCTCCTCGCTTATCGAATTCCAATTATCAACTACTCTTACACTGAAAAAGTATTTCCTTACATCCTGCAAAGAAGTTTTCTTACGAAGCTTCAAACTATGACCTCTAGTTCTAGAGCCAGCCATATCGAAATATCGATCCCTATCCACTCTATCATAACCATGAAGGAATTTAAAGACTGTCACCATATCCCCCCTTACTCTTCTAGCTTCGAGTGATGGTAAGTCTAATTCCCTCAGCCTCTAATCATAACTGAGATTGCGTATTTCTGGCACCAGTTTCGTGGCATGTCTTTGAACTTTTTCAAGCTTAGCTATGTGCTTTTTCAAGTGCGGATTCCAAAAGGGGGCTGCATATTCCAGTTTTGGCCTCACATAGGTTACATAAATATTTCTGAACATTTCCTTGTCCATGTGCCTGCAGGCTACCCTTACATTTGATAAGAATGCATATGCTGCCCTTACTATGCCATTTATATGATTTCTGGAGACAAATCTGCCAGTATGTTTACTCCTAGGTCTCTCTCATTTTCTGTCTCTTGAAGTTGTACTCCAGCCACCGAGTAGTCAAGCTTGGGCCTTCTTGCACTTGTACCCATTCTCATTACCTTACATTTTGAAGTATTGAATTTCATTAGCCACTTTTCTGACCACTCATGCAGATTATTTAGATCCTCCTGAAGTTCTCTACCATTGTTCTCGTTTTTTACTTTCTTCACAATCTTTACATCATCTGCAAACATATTCATGAATGAATTTACAAACTCTGGTAGGTCATTTACATATACAAGGAACAAAAGTGGCCCTAAAACTGAACCCTGTGGAACTCCACTACTAACTCTTCTCCATTCAGACACTGAGTGTCTTACTCTAACCCTCTGTTCCCTTCCTTCTAAGTAAGTTTTTATCCATTCCAAAACATTTCCACCTATTCTAGCCATTGATTGCAGCTTCCTAATAAGTCTCCCATGTGGAACAGTGTCAAACGCTTTCTGGAAGTCTAGGAATATGCAATCTGCCCAGCCCTCTCTTTCCTGTAAGATTTGGCTTACCTCATCATAAAATTCTAATAAGTTTGTTACTGTTGATCTACCTTCTCTGAAGCCATGTTGCCTCACTGACAAAAAGTTGAAGGATTCCAAGTGAAGAGAGATATGTTTCCTTGGTAGTTTCTCCATAACTTTGCAAACTATCCTGGTCAAGGAAACTGGTCTATAGTTCAGAGCCGTATCCCTCCTTCCCTTTTTGAAGATAGGTATCACATTTGCTTGTTTCCAGCATCTTGGAATCTCCCCCGACTCCAGTGACTCCTTAAATATGATACTTAGTGCCACTGATATTGTGTTTGCGCATTTTTTAAGCACATGAGGTGATATGTCATCAGGACCTGTAGCTTTATGAACATCTAAATCCATCAGCGCTTTGCATACCTCTGTGGCTGTAAGGTTGATGTTCTCTAATACCGGCCCTTGAGCTTCTATCACTGCAATCTGAGGGGGTGGGGTATTTTCTACTGTAAATACTGACTGAAACTCCTTGTTCAATTCTTTGCAGATCTCTTCATCCGTCTCAGTGATGCTTCCATCCGCTCTCTTTAGCCTTAAAACCTGTTCTTTTACCTTCTGTTTTCCTCTGATAAAGCTGTGGAAAAGCTTGGGATTTTCTTTAGCCTTCCTGGTGATGTCCCTCTCATAATCTCTCTCTGCCTCTCTCCTTTTACTTAGGTAGTCATTTCTTGCTGTTTTGTAGGTTTGCCAGGCATTTATGTTTTTTCTCCTCCTATACCTTTTCCAGCATTTGTCTCTCCACTCCTTAGCTCTTTTACACCCATTATCGAACCATTTCTCTCTGGCATGAATTACACCTACTTTGGTGACAGGTATGCAGCAACCTACTATCTTCCCATATTTATCACAAAAGATGTCATACATTTCTTGTACAGATTTGTTGTAAAATAAGGTTCTCCAGTCAATAACTGCAAAAAGCTCATTCATTTTGATGTAATCTCCTTTCGGATAGTTCCTCCTCATGTCCTCAGTGCCTCTACTCTCAGGAAGAATATCTTCAATGATATACTCCATCAACAACACACAATGGTCACTCTTTCCAATTGGTGGTTCATACTCAATATTTTCAATATCCAACACATTATCTGTGAACACTAGATCAAGTAGTGATGGCTCATCCCCACCCCTGGCCCTTGTTGGTTCCATTACATGTTGGTGTAGGAAATTCCCTTGTACGCAATCTAGGAATCTTGCCCCGAATGAGTCCTCACCACTGTGTGGGTCAAGATTTATCCAATCTATCTCTTTATGATTAAAGTCTCCCATAATCAAAATCCTACATTATTTTTCCCGTGCCATGTTAACAACTGAGTTTATGACTTCAATAGTACCTATATGACTTTCCTCATAAACTTCAAGCCTATTTTGGTTCCTTGGTGGGTTGTATACAACAGTTATTATAATGCTCTCTGACCCAGTATTTATGCGAGCAACAAGAAATTCCCTGAACTCACTTTCTATAGCCAAGTTTATTTCTTCAACTTGAATCCTCTCACTTATGAGCAGTGCTATCCCTCCACCAGTCCTCTCAGATCTTTCAACCCTTAGTATTCTGAAGCCCTTAGGAAAAACTGTGACACTGTTTATGTCCTCACTCAACTTAGTCTCTGTAATTGCTACTATATCTGCCTTACTGTTGTGAATCCTATCTTTTAATTCTACTGCCTTACCAGCTAATCCATCAGCATTTGTGTATAACAATCTTAATGAGGCCCCATCCCCTGATCTTCTGTCATTATCTTCTTTATCTCCCCTTTGTCTGGAAGTACTCTGTTACGAAAATTTTTCTACTCTTCTTCATTTCTTTCATCATTTAACCTCTTGTGTGTGTAAAATAGTAATGCTAATAATAAAAATAACAATAATAATAATAAAAATAAAAATAATAATAATAGTAATAATAATAATAATAATAATAATAATAATAATACTAATAATAATAATAATAATAATAATGATAATAATAATAATTATGATAATAATAATACTTAAAATGTTTTATCAATTTCTTTGTTGCAGCGGCTTTTATTTCTCTTTGAATACTAGAATATATTAGTGATATTGGACCAAATGGAATTTTATTATACATTTCATAACCATGCAAATGCCTCTGCCATATAATATTGCATCCGTTTTTATACATGTTACCTTCATAGTCATAAAATATGCCTATTATACATATATATATATATATATATATATATATATATATATATATATATATATATATATATATATATATATTTATATATATATATATATATATATATATATATATATATATATATATATATATATATATATAATTATTATTATTATTATTATTATTATTATTATTACTATTATTATTATTATTATTATTATTATTACTATTATTTTCATTATTATTAATTTACTCTTAAGTTTATTGCAGATGATGTTGGAGCTCCAACGTTTGAGTAAAAAACCCTGAGATCAGGCCAGTTGAGGTATGTGTAAACTGCAGGTGTGTGTGAGATATTGAGCAAGAGAAAAAATTATTTATTTTCTCTTCTTTACCCTGTGGATGATCCAAGCAGGATGGTGGTGGTTGGGGAATAGTACCAACTGTTTAACACCAGGGAGCTTAGACAAGTGTTCGAGGAATTTTTGGCTTCTGGTGGTTGTGTGCTTCGACC
>JAXCGZ010008066.1:27500-45000 GCA_037179515.1 Halocaridina rubra
TTGCCTTTGGGCGTTTGCTTTGATTAAAGGGAGGATGGAAATTCAGTGTCCCTCATATTAAGCCCTCCGGTGGATCCGAGCCTAATTGTAATTGCTTAATTGTGCTTACGGGAAAGAGCCCTATGAACGTATGTTCCATTTTGGTACTCAGTGATACTTATCATATTTGTCCATAGAACTATGAATTGAGTTAACATTAACTACCTCCTCCCTTAGCGAATTCCAATAAATTTTTAGGTGACGTTAAATAACTCCTCATAAATTTACTTATATCATATTGAGTATATTGTGAATACAGAATGGCATTCAGAGCAAAACGAGCTATGATCTCGGATAAATAATTGCACTTTCTTCGATATTAGAATATGATATTTGTGTCAGTATTCTCGAGACGCAGCAAATGGATCTCTTTTAGAACTCTTCCATGGCATTTCTCTCTCTGTTTGTATATCTGCTTGTGTGTGTGTATGTGTGTACGTGTGCATGTGTGAGAAAGGATGGAACTTTCAAAAGATTTATTTTTGGAAAAGAGAGTCTTGTTGGTGTTCCAGGATATATTTCACTAAACGCACTACAGCTCGTGAGGACACCAATGGCTCCCTTTTATCACTGTCTGGATGAGAGGAGAGACCAAGTAAATGGTCTGTATTCAACAATGTTTATGGAAATTGTTCTGCAGCAGATACTATTAGCATTGTTCTGTGGTGTGAAGATATTAGTTATTCTTTTATTGTTCTGTGGTGTGAAGCTATCAGTTATTCTTTTATTTTATTTTACGCGACGACTGCCCAAGTTGGATTCATCAGCATCTTTGGAAATATTTCTACAGCAGCTACTACTGTTAGCATTATTGCATATTTTTTTATATTATTATTAATTTTACGTATATACTGCGGAGGGTTGTATTGATAATTTTTTATGGAAATAGTTTTCCATATTCGTATTAGCCATATTGTATTGCATAGTTGTTGGTTTGTATTATGATTATCATTATTTTTATTTACAATACGTTTGAACTTACCGATGATTGGATTCAACTACGGGTCTGGAAATAAGTTTTCCTGATGCTTTTAGCTATGCCTACTTTGATGTCTTTTTACATAACAGTTGTTGAGAGGAAAATTTTACCTTTGTCGATGCCCGAGTTTGTGAACGTACCAATTATATCTTTGACCCGCTGTATATAATGGCGTACTCACTTGGCCTCCTCAGTTGACGTCGGTTATTATTCGAGGAACATGACTTTCCTTCTCCCTCTATATTTCTTCTCTTTTTCTTTGGGGGGGGGGTAGGAGCTGTGCGAGTCTCTTATGGAAGCTGGATTCAGGTTAGGAGCTTGAACTGTGTCCACTGAGAACCGAAGGACTTAAAATAATTAATTCATTTTTATGTTCAGATTTAAGCATTATGAAAGATATTAAGTTTGTTTTTTTCGTTTTTTTTTATTGGAAAATGGTAGAACAGACATATACTATGCCGGATGTAAGGCTATACTATGCCGGATGTAAGGCTCAACCATAAGGCCCACTTATGCCATGCTTCATAACTCCTTTGAGATAAATGAGTCACAATTCCCCCTGCCATACAGCTCGGCTCAACCACAGTGTAAACGGGGCATAGGTATTCCGTAAGCTACGCTTTATCTCGTGACCTTACCCCCACACTCACTTGTCCCTGTTTACAGCACTGAGCAGGAGCTAGAAAATTCCTTTTGTCCGCATCACCAATTCACAATCTCTCGATCCATACCTACCCAGTCTCTTGCACTTTCCTTTCTTTGCTTCTCTGACTTACCACCACATGCATACACCCATTGCTACACTTTGTAATTATATGAATAGTTTAACGGCATTTCACTCATTCCTTAGTAATTTCCTGTTTTAGTCCAGATTCTTTTAGCTTTTTAAGCCTTCTAGTGTTTGTGAGTGTTTTTTTATTTGTGATATCAAGAGAAGTTAAAATGAAAATACTTCTCTCGTTGTTTTATATTGCTCTTCTTGGGCATGGCACTTCTGTTTTCCTCTGCCTATATCATCTTAACCTCAGTTGCTGTTCTTATTGTTGCTTCCATGAATGTTGTTGCTGTCATTTTAGTTGCTGCTGATGCTGTACTTTTTTTTTGGGGGGGAGGGTCTTATTTGATTGTTGCTGTCAGCATGTTTATTGTTCTTTTTTTAGTTCTTACTGTTATTTCTTTCTTCTCTCTTCTTCTTCTTCTTCTTCTTCTTCTTCTTCTTCTTCTTCTTCTTCTTCTTCTTCTTCTTCTTCTTCTTCTTCTTCTTCTTCGTCTTCGTCTTCTTCTTCTTCTTCTTCTTCTTCTTCTTCTTCTTCTTCTTCTTCTTCTTTCTTCTTCTTCTTCTTCTTCTTCTTCTTCTTCTTCTTCTTCTTCTTCTTCTTCTTCTCTTCTTCTTCTTCTTCTCTAGTTTATATATTTTTTCTTTCGCTGTTTATTCCTTTTCTTCTTTTTTCTTTCCGTTTCATTGTTATTATTCTTCTTGCCTTCCACTTCTAATTTTTTTCTTAGTTCTTCTCTGTTTCAATATCCATTTTTATTCCTGAGATATTCCCTCTTTTACTTCCCCCCCCCCACATCTTCATCCGAAATTCTTCATCGCCACAGCTCCACTCGTGCCTCAATGAGGCTGCCACAGATTCCGAGGAACTGTAATTTCAACTGCCATGAAACTATGCTTTCATTACCAGGGTCAAAAAAAGAACTTCGTTCGAGGAGGAGGAGGAGGCAAGAGGAGAAAAAGAGAGAGAGAGAGAGAGAGAGAGAGAGAGAGAGAGAGAGAGAGAGAGAGAGAGAGAGAGAGAGAGAGAGAGAGAGAGAGAGAGAGAGAGAAATTCACATACAACCCATTTCGCCCATGAGTACATTATATATTATATTCACCCAGCCATATCACATATTTTCCTTATCTTATTATTTAATCTTTTCACATCTGCAGGAGACTTCATAAGGGTGTGATGGCTCTACTGAAGTAGAATCTGTTTGATATTCTCATATCCATAAAAAAACGATCTTATAAAATCATTGACATTAAAGGTCTTTAATGAATGGTAGAGGCATGGAACAGTGATTGCACTAGATCCCGACTATGCAGCTACATTATGACCTGGGCGAAAGCATCTCTTCAATCATATGGACCCAGTGATCTCCAGGCAGTGACTGCATAAGCAGGATGACCTATAGGAAATCACCGACCCTCTAATTAATTGTCCAATTGAATCGGTAAGAACATGAGACAGTAAACGCTAATCCAACCTCGGAACAGCGTCACATCTGAGGCCAGTATTTTACCAGCTCCAGTCTTTACCACTGCGCCACAAATACAGCTCATTTCTGATCTTGAATTGGACAGTATGGCGGACATGAACATAATAGTACATTTATCTATTATGTCAATGTACCGGATTGAAATGAGCCCATGAGCAGTATTTTGGATGAAGGGATATTTATAGGCATAACAGGATTATAACATCATTTTGCTTCGAACTGTAACAGTAATCCTTTATTAGCCGAGGTTCACAAAGTCCTAGGTCATATTCCTCCCTTTGCGATCCGAGGTTTCATCAATTCCTTCCCCGTTGAAATTGTCATCTTTTAAAGCTTCTTCGTTATGCTTCTATCAGTGACATAGTGGCGATGTGCTAGCGACTAGGGCTGGTAATATACTAGCTCCAGGTTCCATCCTGGCTCAGGTTGAATTAGCTTTCACTCTCTTATGTCGTTAGCGATTAAACTGGGAGATTTCCTATAGATCTACCCGATTATCCAATTATTGCCTGGAGATCTATTGGTCCACTTGATATGAGAGGGGTTTGGGCCCCTCTACATGCCAGGTACATAATTGGGCACTAGTGCTGTCACTGTCCCTTGCCTCTGCCACACATAAGAGACCTATAACCTTTAGTTGTAATTGATAAAGTATATATCATAACTAAATTGCTTCTCAAACCTTAATAATTCAGTAGCCGAATATGCGATTAAGTTTGAAGTAGCTGTTTTGTCTGTGACTGTTAATTTGTGATAGCTCGTATTTACATGCATATACACATGGCCTCATTCCCTTTGTAAGGGGGTTGGCCGAGCCAAGAAACGCGCATTCACCGCGATCCATACATACCTCAAGCACTCCTCTTAACTCCTAGGGATAAAGGTTTGCCACATCCCCCCCTTCCACCCTGCTTGGTTCATTCACAAGATAGGCGGGCAAGGATAGTCTACAATGAGGCCCGACAGCCGCAGCTGCTTTTCCCCCACAGCTCTGATATATATGTGTTTGATATTCATAGTGTATATATCCTCATTCTGAGTAATATACTTCCCCTGACTAAAATTCCTCCCCTTTGATATGATGTTCATTCCCTGGGAGGTAAGTCCCTCCCATTTGAGAATTACTTACTCATTCACTCACTTATGCTTCCAGGTGGGCTTTTTCGCCTATTATGGAGATCAGTTTTATTTTATATCCTCTTTCATATGTGAATAGTCTTCTTATTCTTAATACTTCTGTTGTTAGAACGTCGTTTTTCTCCAAGATCTCTCTCATCGCATCTCGCAAACGTTTTTCGAAGTTTACCTATAGATGTCCATCTATATGGTGTTCAATTACTTTTCCTCTTGGCATTCGATTTTCAATCGCTACTTTTAAATCGATATACTCCAGCTATCCCTTGCATAGCCTGATATGCATATGGGTGTAGTAGCCCTGATCTCAATGATATTGTATTTCTTTTCTTCAGTAGCTATCTATTCCATTGCTCATAGGGGCAAGCCAGTCAGCAAACAATACCTGGAAAATAATAAAGAACAGTTTTAGAAAAAAAATACTCTACAATACTCTGCTTTCTAGCTAAAGGCTCTGTACCATCCTGTATATTGTGTGTACTTGATTTAGCAAAATACTGAAAAAATTCAAATACCTTTGAAAAAATCACGGAAGGTTTAGTACTCCATACTAAAAAGCGGTAATAATCGCAATAAAGATATATCACTCCACTATATTATTAATGAAACCGACGAAACTGGATATAAAAAAAAAAAAAATATTGACTTCAGAATCCTTCCCATAATTACTTTTTACCGCCTTCCAACTTTTCTGTATTAATTATTACTATTATTATTATTATTATTATTATTATTATTATTATTATTATTATTATTATTATTATTATTATTATTATTATTATTATTATTATTTAATGGTCTAATAATAATGATAGTATTTCATTTGCATTAATATGAATTCGCAAATGATGTAACCAATATTTTAGCAGTATACCTCTGTGTCCTTTTCGGTCTATCTGCTTATCTAGCAAGATATATATATATATATATATATATATATATATATATATATATATATATATATATATATATATATATATATATATATATATATATATATATATATATATATATATTCCATCTTTATCTACATATTTTCACTGACTTTCTATCTATCTATCTATATCTATCTTTCTGCATTTCTCTCTGTTTATGACTATACCTATTGACTGAAACAAGAGAGAATCGGCTTGCACATCCTGTTATCTTTTTATGAATACATAAGAAGCTTATCTTTAGTCGGTTGAAACAGGATCAATTACTAAATCCGTTTCATAGTCCCTTGATGTTCAACTTTTATTTACTAACTTACTCATTTTTCTTATTATCTCTATTTGATTTTTTCTTTATTTTATATACATTGGCCCCATTCCTCTTGTAAGGCCAGTGGCTGAGCGAAAGAGCACACATTCACCTCAACCCAAAGCTTACCTCAGTCACTCCTCGCAGCTCATATGGGATAAAGTGCTTCCACAATTCCTTCCCACCATCTTCCTTAGATTATCCGCAGGGTAGATGGTTAAGAATCTTTTGCCGTGAGTCCCTGCAGCCTTAGTTGGTATATTTTTAATATAAAAATTATTTCATTATATTTTAATATTTAACAACTTATTACTTTAACACAAAACCATGTGATGAAACGGTTGGGGCAAATCAGATGCAGTTGTCATGCCTCATGGCATATTCTATCCTACTTAGCCTATGGGTGGCCCAAGTTGGGTGGTGTGAGAGAAATCTGGTCACCCTTTATCTACAAAGAGCTGAGAGGAGTGTTCAAAGCAGTTATGCCTTCCGGTGAGTATGTATGCCTTGACTCGGCCACTCCCTTTCATTGGTGTTTGGGACCATTTTATATGTATGTATACATTTTTGAGGGAAGTGGGAGTAAAATGAACTGAGACAGTCAGTTATTTTTGTTTATTCCTTAGTTCCAGCAGTTACCTGAAAGATTTCCTACTTTTCTGAGACATGCTTTTCTCATTCGAACACTAATGGATTTTCAGTAGGTTGTAAGGTCGAATCTTGATCAGCGGCAGCTCTATGTTTCATGCTTTCACATATGATTTTCGGTCTAATATTACTCCTGATCCTTCGAGTTAAAAGTCTCTCTCTCTCTCTCTCTTTCTCTCTCTCTCTCTCTCTCTCTCTCTCTCTCTCTCTCTCTCTCTCTCTCTCTCCTCTCTCTCTCTCTCTCTCTCTCTCCTCTCTCTCTCTCTCTCATATATATATATATATATATATATATATATATATATATATATATATATATATATATATATATATATATATATATATATATATTTATGAAATGTATATACGCTTGCACTCTCTCACACAGTGTTTGTTTTCATCGGACGTTTCAGGACCTGATCCCTTCCTTACACCTAAGGACTCCTTTGATATGCGTTTTGGACTGGCACCAAGTGAGTTTGTTTGCTGTTCCTATACTCATATGGGGTCTCGATTTCTTACTTGACTGCCTAACGGTGCCAGATGTTGCCAATATGGACCGCATTCATCAAAACCCCTGGATGTTTGATATCCTGAAGTGTCATCTGACTGGTTTAGAATCTTTGAATGTGTGCAAGTTAAAAGAACCTAAGTACCCTCCATGGCAAATCCCATCTTCGTTGGTTTGCAACCATGAAGAAATACATAGAGATGAGAATAATGATGTGACCTTTGGTCAGATTCCTTACGCACAATTCAGAGCTTAAAGCTTACGAGCAGATCTAAACAGATGGATCTAAATCAGAGGATTGGGTTGGCACTGATTTTGTCCATTGTAGGAAGAGAAGAACGTAGTGAGCGGTTGCCTCAGCCGTGTTTCGTCTTCACTGTGGGACTGGTCGCCATCTTTGGTGCTCCTCTTTACATTTTCTGTAGCCGCTTCGGAAAATGTGTTATACACTGATTCAAAGTCTTCTGTTCAAGCAATAAGTTTTTATGATCCAGTATACACGCTAGTAGTGAAGATTCAATCATGGTTGTGTCGTCTCCACACCAGACGTAAAATGGTCGTTTTTTGTTGGGTCCCAAAACACGTGGGTATCAATGGGATACGAGACCTGACTCTTTGGCCAAGAAAGCCAGTCATGATTATCGACCCTCAAATATTCAGATCCCTCAGACAGATGTTTGTAATATAATAAAGACTTGTATTCTAAATGAGTGGCAAACCCACTGGAGCGGTTTACCCTCAAATTTTAAACTTAATTCTGTCAAAGACTCCGTCTCAGGCTGCTGTACGCCAAGAACGTCGGATCACAGAGCAGAAATTGTATTAAGGTTTCGTTTCGGTCACACGCACCTCACTTACAGCTGCTGGCTAGTAAGGGTAGAGAGAATGGCTCCATACTGTGACACTATCGGTACGTTTAACCGTTGCCCATTTTTTTTTTTAAGATTGTCTTCGTTTTCAAAGGGAGAGAGTGCAATCCTCTTTAAATAACAAGTCTCTAAAGGAGATTTTGAGAAATGCGTAATTGCTGGCAGTCACTTCATTTCTCAAATTTTTTTTTCCATTTTTTATAACCATTAGTTAGAAACTCGTGCATCGACTGGAACATTATCAATTATACTGTAAATTTTTTAATATTTATTTTTACCGGCTTTAATTTTTTCCTAAAAAGTTATTATATATATTGAATATTGTGTGCGTGTTTTTTTTTTTTTAGAATAAATGTGGCAGCAAATAGCTTTTAATGCCCTGCCGCTTCTCTTATAGCAAATTTCTATACCTGTTCAAGTGCACAAGATGACTACACGAATGATGACTTTGATGATGTTATTACTGTTTTTGTTTGAATAGTGATGAATTGATAACTAAGTTGGGTAAATTTTTACAATTGGGCCTGTCTCAATTAGGAGGTGAAAATTAAATTTTTCCTGTGGCTTTGCATTTGTTTTGCATGAATATGACCTTGAAAATAATCTGATAATATATGCTAACCTTACTTCATCTAACCTAAAAAATAGTCATTTACGACATTTTTCCTATGTTTTGTTAGTGTTTCCGAATGAATGTGACCTAGGAAATTGTCATAAATTGCTATTTTTAGATTACATTAGGTATGGTTAAGTTAGGCTAGCATATATTTTCCTACGGTTTTCAAGGCCATAGCTATTCAAAACACATCAGAAACTACAGGGAAATTTTGATATTCACCTCGAAGTTGAAAGGAGTGGAATTGTAAAAAAATACCCCAATGTGCTTGATTTCATGTAAAGATTTATGGTGATTTATAATGCTTCCCTAATTTATTAGGGGAGAATATACGAATAGGTAAAAATTTGGCATATTTCCGAGAAAATTTATTAATTGGGGAAATTTGGCATATTTTCGAGACATATGGCCTATTTTGGTGAGAGCATCCTGGCAACCTTGCTTTATAGGTTCCTGACGAGTGTGCGACTGCTGCCAGCCAAGAGCATTGTTGCATTTTGCAATAATTTTTTTGTGGGAGATATTTGCTTATGTGATGTCGTATCATTTCTTTTTGTGTTTATTTCAATTTTAGTATAATTTATACTCATATATTTAGTATATATTAATATGGCTTTGGTAAAGGAGCAATTATATATATTATCTTTTTATTTCCTTGAGTGTTTATTTTCCTTATCATATATGTGCATATAATCTCCTGCTCAGTGATAAATGTTTATTAATATGTGAATGCATCTTATCTTCTAAAAGAGAATCATGGCTCAAATTTATTTAATGAATAAATTGAATGAAATTTGCTTTTGAATCAGATTCGTTTCCCTAAACATTTTCCATTTTTTATACTTACTATATTTCATTTCTGTTAAGTAATAATGACCTAGAAATTTATGTTGCAATTTCATACTATAAGCATTTCATAATCATTTCAAAAATAAATAGAGATGAAATGGATGAATCAAACAAGAACAGATACGAGTGCGAATGAATAAATGAGGATATTTAAATACATAAAAGTCAAAAGTTAATCTATGAATAAACGAATAGATGTATTTCTAGCTAACTATGGATAACCCTATAATATTTGCAATATTGATTTGTTTTATGCTTTTCACGGAACTCTTCCATGAAATTTGGATCAGTAGATTGAAATGGAAATTGGGTCTACACTAGAATTAGATGAAAGAGTTCTCTCTCTCTCTCTCTCTCTCTCTCTCTCTCTCTCTCTCTCTCTCTCTCTCTCTCTCTCTCTCTCTCTCTCTCTCACACACACACACACACACACACACACACACACACACACACACACACACACACACACACACACACACACACACACACACACACACACACACACACACACACACACACACACACACACACACACACACACACACACACACACACACACACACACACACACACACACACACACACACACACACACACACACACACACACACACACACACACACACACACACACACACACACACACACACACACACACACACACACACACACACACACACACACACACACACACACACACACACACACACACACACACACACACACACACACACACACACACACACACACACACACACACACACACACACACACACACACACACACACACACACACACACACACACACACACACACACACACACACACACACACACACACACACACACACACACACACACACACACACACACACACACACACACACACACACACACACACACACACACACACACACACACACACACACACACACACACACACACACACACACACACACACACACACACACCTCATTAAGATTGTTATACACAAATGCTGATGGATTAGCTGGTAAGGCAGTAGAATTAAAAGATAGGATTCACAACAGTAAGGCAGATATAGTAGCAATTACAGAGACTAAGTTGAGTGAGGACATAAACAGTGTCACAGTTTTTCCTAAGGGTTTCAGAATACTAAGGGTTGAAAGATCTGAGAGGACTGGTGGAGGGATAGCACTGCTCATAAGTGAAAGGATTCAAGTCGAAGAAATAAACTTGGCTATAGAAAGTGAGTTCAAGGAATTTCTTGTTGCTCGCATAAATACTGGGTCAGAGAGCATTATAATAACTGTTTTATACAACCCACCAAGGAACCAAAATAGGCTTGAAGTTTATGAGGAAAGTCATATAGGTACTATTGAAGTCATAAACTCAGTTGTTAACATGGCACGAGAAAAAAAATGTAGGATTTTGATTATAGGAGACTTTAATCATAAAGAGATAGATTGGATAAATCTTGACCCACACAGTAGTGAGGACTCATTCGGGGCAAGATTCCTAGATTGCGTACAAGGGAATTTCCTACACCAACATATAATGGAACCAACAAGGGCCAGGGGTGGGGATGAGCCATCACTACTTGATCTAGTGTTCACAGATAATGTGTTGGATATTGAAAAAATTGAGTATGAAACACCAATTGGAAAGAGTGACCACTGTGTGTTGTTGATGGAGTATATCATTGAAGATATTCTTCCTGAGAGTAGAGGTACTGAGGACATGAGGAGGAACTATCGGAAAGGAGATTACATCAAAATGAATGAGCTTTTTGCAGTTATTGACTGGAGAACCTTATTTTACAACAAATCTGTACAAGAAATGTATGACATCTTTTGTGAGAAATATGGGAAGATAGTAGATTGCTGCATACCTGTCACCAAAGTAGGTGTAATTCATGCCAGAGAGAAATGGTTAGATAATGGGTGTAAAAGAGCTAAGGAGTGGAGAGACAAATGCTGGAAAAGGTATAGGAGGAGAAAAAACATAAATGCCTGGCAAACCTACAAAAGAGCAAGAAATAACTACCTAAGTAAAAGGAGAGAGGCAGAGAGAGACTATGAGAGGGACATCACCAGGAAGGCTAAAGAAAATCCCAAGCTTTTCCACAGCTTTATCAGAGGAAAACTGAAGGTAAAAGAACAGGTTTTAAGGCTAAAGAGAGCGGATGGAAGCATCACTGAGACGGATGAAGAGATCTGCAAAGAATTGAACAAGGAGTTTCAGTCAGTATTTACAGTAGAAAATACCCCACCCCCTCAGATTGCAGTGATAGAAGCTCAAGGGCCGGTATTAGAGAACATCAACCTTACAGCCACAGAGGTATGCAAAGCGCTGATGGATTTAGATGTTCATAAAGCTACAGGTCCCGATGACATATCCCCTCATGTGCTTAAAAAATGCGCAAACACAATATCAGTGGCACTAAGTATCATATTTAAGGAGTCACTGGAGTCGGGGGAGATTCCAAGATGCTGGAAACAAGCAAATGTGATACCTATCTTCAAAAAGGGAAGGAGGGATACGGCTCTGAACTATAGACCAGTTTCCTTGACCAGCATAGTTTGCAAAGTTATGGAGAAACTACTAAGGAAACATATCTCTCATCACTTGGAATCCTTCAACTTTTTGTCAGTGAGGCAACATGGCTTCAGAGAAGGTAGATCAACAGTAACAAACTTATTAGAATTTTATGATGAGGTAAGCCAAATCTTACAGGAAAGAGAGGGGTGGGCAGATTGCATATTCCTAGACTTCCAGAAAGCGTTTGACACTGTTCCACATGGGAGACTTATTAGGAAGCTGCAATCAATGGCTAGAATAGGTGGAAATGTTTTGGAATGGATAAAAACTTACTCAGAAGGAAGGGAACAGAGGGTTAGAGTAAGACACTCAGTGTCTGAATGGAGAAGAGTTAGTAGTGGAGTTCCACAGGGTTCAGTTTTATGGCCACTTTTCTTCCTTGTATATGTAAATGACCTACCAGAGTCTGTAAATTCATTCATGAATATGTTTGCAGATGATGCAAAGATTGTGAAGAAAGTAAAAAACGAGAACAATGGTAGAGAACTTCAGGAGGATCTAAATAATCTGCATGAGTGGTCAGAAAAGTGGCTAATGAAATTCAATACTTCAAAATGTAAGGTAATGAGAATGGGTACAAGTGGAAGAAGGCCCAAGCTTGACTACTCGGTGGCTGGAGTACAACTTCAAGAGACAGAAAATGAGAGAGATCTAGGAGTAAACATACTGGCAGATTTGTCTCCAGAAATACATATAAATGGCATAGTAAGGGCAGCATATGCATTCTTATCAAATGTAAGGGTAGCCTTCAGGCACATGGACAAGGAAATGTTCAGAAATATTTATGTAACCTATGTGAGTCCAAAACTCGAATATGCAGCCCTCTTTTGGAATCCGCACTTGAAAAAGCACATAGCTAAGCTTGAAAAAGTTCAAAGACATGCCACGAAACTGGTGCCAGAAATACGCAATCTCAGTTATGATGAGAGGCGGAGGGAATTAGACTTACCATCACTCGAAGCTAGAAGAGTGAGGGGGGATATGGTGACAGTCTTTAAATTCCTTCATTGTTATGATAGAATGGATAGGGATCGATATTTTGATATGGCTGGCTCTAGAAATAGAGGTCATAGTTTGAAGCTTCGTAAGAAAACTTCTTCGCAGGATGTAAGGAAATACTTTTTCAGTGTAAGAGTAGTTGATAATTGGAATTGGCTAAGCGAGGAGGTAGTTAATGCTATCTCAATCCATAGTTTTAAGGACAGGTATGATAAGTATCACCAAGTATAAAATGGAACCGATGAGGAGACGGGAAGATACGAGCTTTGGGCTCTTTCCCGTAAACACAATTAGGTAATCACAATTAGGTAATCACACACACACACACACACACACCGGAATGGATAAAAACTTACTTAGAAGGAAGGGAACAGAGGGTTAGAGTAAGACACTCAGTGTCTGAATGGAGAAGAGTTAGTAGTGGAGTTCCACAGGGTTCAGTTTTAGGGCCACTTTTCTTCCTTGTATATGTAAATGACCTACCAGAGTCTGTAAATTCATTCATGAATATGTTTGCAGATGATGCAAAGATTGTGAAGAAAGTAAAAAACGAGAACAATGGTAGAGAACTTCAGGAGGATCTAAATAATCTGCATGAGTGGTCAGAAAAGTGGCTAATAAAATTTAATACTTCAAAATGTATGGTAATGAGAATGGGTACAAGTGCAAGAAGGCCCAAGCTTGACTACTCGGTGGCTGGAGTACAACTTCAAGAGACAGAAAATGAGAGAGATCTAGGAGTAAACATACTGGCAGATTTGTCTCCAGAAATACATATAAATGGCATAGTAAGGGCAGCATATGCATTCTTATCAAATGTAAGGGTAGCCTTCAGGCACATGGACAAGGAAATATTCGGAAATATTTATTTAACCTATGTGAGGCCAAAACTCGAATATGCAGCCCCCTTTTGGAATCCGCACTTGAAAAAGCACATAGCTAAGCTTGAAAAAGTTCAAAGACATGCCACGAAACTGGTGCCAGAAATACGCAATCTCAGTTATGATGAGAGGCTGAGGGAATTAGACTTACCATCACTGGAAGCTAGAGGAGTGAGGGGGGGATATGGTGACAGTCTTTAAATTCCTTCATGGTTATGATAGAGTGGATAGGGATCGATATTTTGATATGGCTGGCTCTAGAACTAGAGGTCATAGTTTGAAGCTTCGTAAGAAAACTTCTTTGCAGGATGTAAGGAAATACTTTTTCAGTGTAAGAGTAGTTGATAACTGGAATTGGCTAAGCGAGGAGGTAGTTAATGCTATCTCAATCCATAGTTTTAAGGACAGGTATGATAAGTATCACTAAGTATAAAATGGAACCGATGAGGAGACGGGAAGATACGAGCTTTGGGCTCTTTCCCGTAAACACAATTAGGTAATCACAATTAGGTAATCACACACACACACACCGGAATGGATAAAAACTTACTTAGAAGGAAGGGAACAGAGGGTTAGAGTAAGACACTCAGTGTCTGAATGGAGAAGAGTTAGTAGTGGAGTTCCACAGGGTTCAGTTTTAGGGCCACTTTTCTTCCTTGTATATGTAAATGACCTACCAGAGTCTGTAAATTCATTCATGAATATGTTTGCAGATGATGCAAAGATTGTGAAGAAAGTAAAAAACGAGAACAATGGTAGAGAACTTCAGGAGGATCTAAATAATCTGCATGAGTGGTCAGAAAAGTGGCTAATAAAATTTAATACTTCAAAATGTATGGTAATGAGAATGGGTACAAGTGCAAGAAGGCCCAAGCTTGACTACTCGGTGGCTGGAGTACAACTTCAAGAGACAGAAAATGAGAGAGATCTAGGAGTAAACATACTGGCAGATTTGTCTCCAGAAATACATATAAATGGCATAGTAAGGGCAGCATATGCATTCTTATCAATTGTAAGGGTAGCCTTCAGGCACATGGACAAGGAAATATTCGGAAATATTTATGTAACCTATGTGAGGCCAAAACTCGAATATGCAGCCCCCTTTTGGAATCCGCACTTGAAAAAGCACATAGCTAAGCTTGAAAAAGTTCAAAGACATGCCACGAAACTGGTGCCAGAAATACGCAATCTCAGTTATGATGAGAGGCTGAGGGAATTAGACTTACCATCACTGGAAGCTAGAGGAGTGAGGGGGGGATATGGTGACAGTCTTTAAATTCCTTCATGGTTATGATAGAGTGGATAGGGATCGATATTTTGATATGGCTGGCTCTAGAACTAGAGGTCATAGTTTGAAGCTTCGTAAGAAAACTTCTTTGCAGGATGTAAGGAAATACTTTTTCAGTGTAAGAGTAGTTGATAACTGGAATTGGCTAAGCGAGGAGGTAGTTAATGCTATCTCAATCCATAGTTTTAAGGACAGGTATGATAAGTATCACTAAGTATAAAATGGAACCGATGAGGAGACGGGAAGATACGAGCTTTGGGCTCTTTCCCGTAAACACAATTAGGTAATCACAATTAGGTAATCACACCGTACCATAGCATTGTTAGTCATATTTTATAGGTATATTTTGAGAAACTGATTAGAGATCATACATAAATTTTGCCAAAGCGAACTTCAGAATGGGGTTTCTTTCACTGCTATCTCATGGAATAGTAGAAATAAATATTATTGCGGCTATTTTCTTATAATTTAATTTAGATATAGGATGGAATTATTATGCACTGGTGCTTAAATATAAATTAATACCTTATTTTTTTTTATTTCCCAGCCCTATTTCTCTTGGTAAATGGAAATTTGCCCCTTAAAATTGTAATGCCTATTACACATGTGACGTCAAACAATCATGTATTGATGACTCTCATTCAGACACTGAAGTGTTCTCAGATACCTCCCTAACGAACCATTGCCAGAGGTGTCATTCAGAGACGTTGTTGATCATTCGGTCTTTGTTTAGAGTTAGGTCAGGCTACTGTTCCCTGCCCTCCCTGTCTTAACAATCAAACCATCAGATTCCATTGAATCGCAAATAGTTAGCGCTTGATAGAAAGCAAACAAGACGGCTCCAGTGAATCATCATTGATGGCTGTTTTTGTGCTCGTTGAGTTGACTCACGAGGTACGCCCATTACACGAGGAAACAACCAATTAGCCATTCCGAGTGACGTTGGGAGCATTTGGGATTCTCGAAGATACTTGGAAAGCTGTTGTTTCTGAGTGAAATCATCGTCCATAATGCAGCAGTGATGAATTTGCTCTGCAAAGACAGCCTAGATAAAGCCTTGTTAGATGCTTTTTAAATTATATATTTTTAAAGATTAGTAAATAGTTGAAAGTTAATGACCTCTAATGAAAGGCAGAGGCAAGGAGCATTGATTTTACAAAGCCCGTCTATATACCTACCACATGGCCTGTGCCTAAGCCCCCTCTCCAATCACGTGGACCTATTGATCTCCGTGAAGTGGCTGAATAATCAGGTAGTCTTATAGGAAATCACCGACTACTCAGTTAACTGCACAGTTTAATCTGTAATCCAACCCGGGGCCAAGATCGAACTTCGGCCAGAGTATTAGCAGCTCGAGAATCTACCACTGTGCCACTGAGTTTCAGATTTAGTGCAGTTCTAAGAGGTTTATTGAACTCACCTGATTAGAGTCCTCAGAAATGGTGTCTATGACAAGGCTTCCGTCGCTGTTTATTGTAAATTTTTTGTCGCTGTCAACATATACACCTGTAACATTTTTACTGAATTTATTGTTATGACTTATGGTTAGGTATTGCTGACTAGTCCTGCATACTGGTGAGACTAAATGCTCCCTCTCTTTTAAAAATAAGAACAGATTAGTAGCAGAGTGACTTTATAGTTAGTTTTCAAGTACCATGGTAGATTGCATCCCCCCCCCCCCCCCCCCCCCACACACACACACACACACACACACACACACACACACACACACACACACACACACACACACACACACACACACACACACTCAACTTTGAGTGGACGCAAACAGGTCGGAGCTGGAGAATGAAGTTGGATGCCCTCTCTGACAGCCAGCAGTGGAATCGAACTCGCGAATATCAGGTTCATCACCTCCCAACTCACGTGTTCTACCATTATGCTACCGCGGGCTCTTTGCTTATACTACACAATAAAAAAAAAATCCAATATAAGAGAGCCTTATGTATCTTTTATGAGAAAATGTTCAAATGGAATGACTTAATATGAAATATTGTCAGCCACTTACGCGCGACTCTGCCTATATTTGCAATGTTGATGCAACTATCAAATGATAGAAGATTCAGTTACACCACAGCAAATTAGAAATGAACAAGTATTAAATCCTTTAATATGTGTTGTCCAAGTGTTCGGATATATAATTGCTATTAAGCTTTATTTTTTAGTCTTTTAAATATATATATATATATATATATATATATATATATATATATATATATATATATATATATATATATATATATATATATATATATATATATATATATATATATATATATATATATATAAATATACATATACATATACATATACATATACATATATATATATATATATATATATATATATATATATATATATATATATATATATATATATATATATATATATATATATATATATATATATATATATATATTGACTTAGTAATCATAAGTCCTAGGTTCGAGTCCCGGTCGGGGTAAAAAATTATTCATAAAAAAATGATTCATATATATATATATATATATATATATATATATATATATATATATATATATATATATATATATATATATATATATATATATATATATATATATATAGA
>JAXCGZ010008066.1:50000-60194 GCA_037179515.1 Halocaridina rubra
TCCCTCTCTACTTTTTTTTTTGTGCCATCAAACGGGAATGATTTCTCTGGCTGGCAAAAATGCAGTGTTGGGCTTGATTGCGCATTGTTTTTAAACTGGTCAAGTAAGCCATTGCGTTCTTTGTTGGCAAGTCTTAATTATCTCTTATCTGAGAGTATTCTTACACTTTTCTTTCAGAAAACTTAAAGAGAAGAGAAACTAAGATAGTAAGTGTTTTGGCTTTCTGATGTGAAGGGATAATAAGAGATGTGTAACGAATATCAAAGAATATTCGGTGTTGATGTAGTCATAGAAAGAGAACCGTAACTGAAGGAAGACTTAACATCGAAGTGACCAGGACTGTTCTACTTAAGTCCAAAAGACCTCTCAGTTGTAGTATCGCAACGGGCTGCTGCTGCCATGGGCCAACCTACACATAACGTTATATATAATTTTTCGAGAGGATTCTGATATTTTTTTTTTAAGAAAAAAAAAGGTACAAATCCCTTTTCAACGCAGTTGACCATTATATTAAAATGTAGGAACACTTCCATATTCGCAAGTGAACAGAATAAAACGAATATTATTTAATACTGGATAAATAAGGCTATTCAAGAAAAGAATGTAAGTCTATCTTTTACATGATTTTCTTTTAAAGAAGTTGAGGTAAGACTTGCCTTTTTTAAACCTATTTTTCATCCAAGTAAATTGGATGATAAAGTTTAATACATTTTGTTGGTAAGTAAGGCTTTGTAATGAATAAATAAAAAAAAAATGTCTTCTCCTGTTATGGTCTTTCCTTCAGTTTCATTGTTCGTGTTTCTCAAACTTTATCATTTTTTTTCTGCCACTTTTCCACTTTCAATGAGGATTAAGGACTAATCTCATTCCTTTTCCTCCATTTTAATTCTTTACCTTTCCCTTGTTAGAAATTCTCTAAATGTTGTAATGGAAGCTAATAATATAAATCGGATGTACTTCAATTTATTTCTCATTGCTTCTCATTGTTTTACCCGTAATATTAAATATTCCTTGTCGTAAAAATGAACGTATTTATATAATTTCAGTGTAATATATATAATTATTTCTTTTTTTAATAAAAAAAACACCATTAACATGGGACAATTAAGGCTTAATTAGATTTCATAGAAGAATTAATTAAACGTAATTGGTAATCTTGCATGGTAATGAGATTCAATGGCTTTATAACTGGTACAACTTATTACATAATAATTTTATTTATCGTATGAATATTCAGTACTATTTTTGTGATATTACTTTCCGGTATTTATTAACCATTTCTTTTATATTTTCATTATGTGTATAGTTTAATTTTTTTTTAGATTTAGTTATATAACTGTTGATATGAGATTAATTACCTGAAATAAATTCCTCTTTTTCTGTGTTCTTCAATGATAAAGTGTATTGTGGCGTAGAGTAGACAGGAATAGGACGATTGGGAGATGCCCTTTAGGCGCTAACGTGTTGGCACGGCAGTTTTGGCACCATCCGTTTTGTAAGATACTTATAGGTAAGGCTAGGTTAGATTTTCAAAATATAAAAATCTTCTTAGCGCCTGAACGTCCATCGCCAAATAGGTTTTCTCCATCATGGTTCTACAGCATTCAAACATCCGGCGCCAAAAAGGTTACGTTGAAATGTACCAAGCCCGTGTATCAAGGTCAGCATCCGAGTAGAGAAGGTGAAGAAGGCTCAATATTTCTTCTGCCTTTAGACTAAGATATCAGAGTATAAGGTTCGCTACCTTTCGGCTTGGGCAATTTAGCACCGGCTATTTGGGCGCCATGCCCATTTTGGTGACAACCCGTTGGCGCCCGACGTTCTGGGATAGGAAAATTTTTATAGTGTGAAAACCATTATCCAACTCGTAACTGCAAAACGAATTGGACCAAAACGCATCGCCAAAATGTCATCTCCCAAACCGCCGCGCTAAAATATTAGCGCTCAAAAGCCATTGCCCAGTCGTTCCATTCCGCATCTTACTTGAGTAATTGTATGGAGCACATCCAACCTGAACATAATTACACTGTGCATGACATATGAGCTATTACACCTAGATTTACATTTTCCGCAATCCTTCTTGTATGGAGGGTGACCGAGTCAAAGCACACATTCACCAGAGCCATGAAAACCTCAATCACTCTTCTTAGCTCCTTGGGGAGAAAGGATTACCACAATTTCCCCCACATCCCTACTTGGGTCATGCACAGGGTAAGTGAGGGAGGATCTTCTGTCGTGAGGCCCAACAGCCGTAGCTGGTTTACCCCTGCTATTAAGATTTCAAATAGAATTCTTCATCCGTCGCAGTCAATATAAAAAAAAAATACAAGAATTAAGCAGTTTGGCAACGTAATTAGACAATGAATTTACCTCAAATTCTTGTTGTGTTGGCGTCTTGCATAATTAGATTAACTCTTATCATATCCTCTGCACTACTTTCAACAAAATGAGAGGAACACCGCACAACAGTCTTATGCCTAATTAAGTTTAAGTGATTGATATTGGAGATGTTGGTGTTGAGCGTTCAAGTGCTCCAATAACCCTTCTACCATATAATCAATGTAATGACATACTCCTTATTAATATAGTAAGGGAAATTAGCTCTCTCTCTCTCTCTCTCTCTCTCTCTCTCTCTCTCTCTCTCTCTCTCTCTCTCTCTCTCTCTCTCTCTCTCTCTCTCTCTCTCTCTCTCTCTCTCTCTCTCTCTCTAGGTTATTTATGAAAGATGCATGATAAAAGCTCATAAAATTTGCTCTATAAATTGGTTTCATTATATATGCTGATGTATATTTATGTCAGTATAATGATATTCACACAAAGGCATAAAATGTGAGTCCTTATTAACTGGAGCCTCTTATTATTTGAGGAGATCTTTTGGTTCTATATTTACCTGCCTTCAGCCATAAAGGCAAAGAGATGATGCCAAACAAAAATTAGAAGACTACACCAGAAAGAAGTAAATAAACAAAACACTTTCGAATTCGGAATAAGGCTCATTTTCATAAATAGATGACAAAACAAGAAGGGCTTAAATAGACAGAAATATTATTAGAGTTCGGAATAAGTCTTAACTGTCATAAGTAAAAAGACAACACCAGAGAGAAATAAATAGACATAAATATTTTCGACTTGGCAAGAAGGCTAATTATCTTTATAATGAGAGGTTTTTAAGTATAATTAGCTTCACATTGCGTAATGACATGGTTCTCCTATTGTTATTATTTCGCGGAAAATCTTCAACGTTTTACGAGTAATTGGGGTTGCTCTTCACAACTGCCAGGTAATTGAGCCTGGGAGAAAAGAGGGCCATTAAGAGACTTTTAAGCACTGCTACATAATGTCCTACACAGTGTTTAATGATGATAATTTAATACTTCTCACTCCTCTTTTTCTTTTCCTCTTACAATATCCTATTGTTCTGTTGTCATTATTCGTATTTTCGTATGTAATAGAATGTTCAGTGTTGTAAAATAATTTTATTGCTACATTTCTATCATATGTATTGTAATAACTCTATCTCTTTGCCAAAAGCATAATCCCAATTGGAAGGGGGGATTGCTGAGTCAAGGCAAAAGCAATGACTCTTTGTGGGAGGAGAGCACAATGGAGAGGATTCCCAGTTTCATCCCTTCCCCTCTTTTAGTCTACGTTTACGACACGCAGGGGAACACAAAGGAAATATTTCCCCCCTGAAGGGGAATACTGTAAAAATAGTTGCAGGTAATGTTACTTGATGTGACTTGTGCTACTAATACTTAGTAGGTTAAGAATATCCGATCATTGTATAGTCTTATATATGAAGAGGGCAAATGCGACGTTTTAACGCTCGGTCTCTTGCTTCAATGATGCTTAAACACATACGCATGCATACATACTATACATACATAGATTATGCAATGGCGTCAATACCCCTTGTAAGAGGGTTGGCCGAGCCAAAGCACACATTTACCCTAAGCCAAACATACCTCGATTACTCCTCTAAACTCCTTGGGGATAAAGGGTTGCAACAATACCCCCTCCACCATACTCTTTGGGTCACTTTTCATGTTAGGTGGGCAAGAGTTTGAAAATGTCTGTATATATATATATATATATATATATATATATATATATATATATATATATATATATATTTTTTTTTTATATATATATATATATATATATATATATATATATATATATATATATATATATATATATATATATATATATGGCGTATTTATTAATTCCAAAAAAGGCTGGGAAAATATAAGACCAAAGGATATAATGCCTAATTTCGAAGGCTTTACCTATCTATTTTACTTAAAGCTCTTTTATTACTCTAACCTTCCCTCTTCTATTTTTCTCATGTTCTTTATTTTTTTTCTCTCTCTTTATTTATCAGTCTCCTTTCTTCTTTCTATCTGTATATTTACATACGTTTACTTCAGATGGCTTACTCTCCCTTCCTTCTTACTACTCTCTCTCTCTCTCTCTCTCTCTCTCTCTCTCTCTCTCTCTCTCTCTCTCTCTCTCTCTCTCTCTCTAATAGGCTGTCATATAGCTGAACATCTCTCTTCACATACGCAGACACCATCTGGAACCGATCTGAGGACACATACACCTCAAGGAAAATCAGGTTGTTGAGCAGACTATATATATATATATATATATATATATATATATATATATATATATATATATATATATATATATATATATATATATATATATATATATATATATATATATATATATATATAATTCTGGATTAATTCTGATATGAGTTTTATTGTACAAATACTAATGATTATTCTAAATCCCTTAACTATTTTATTGTACTGAACTATTGTTAATGATGTCTGTATTTACAATTCTTAACTCATAAGAGTCCTGGTTTGCAGTCAAAGTCGTTGGGTAATTATCGCAGATTAAATCCCAATAAGAACTATTATATACACGTGGCATATTTGCAGTCAGGAAACCACACTGAAAACGATGTAATGCTCCAGTACCTTAGAATTCCTCCTCGCACTTGTAGAAGTTCCGATGGAAAGTTTGCTCTTTCTACCATGGCTTGAATAAGTCACGTGGAAAGTCTTACAGATCCCGAATATATATATATATATATATATATATATATATATATATATATATATATATATATATATATATATATATATATATATATATATATATATATATATATATATATATATATATATATATATATATATATATATATATATATATATATATATATATATATATATATATATATATATATATATATATATATATATATATATATATATATATATATATATATATATATATATATATATATATATATATATATATATATATATATATATATATATATATATATATATATATATATATATATATATATATATATATATATATATATATATATATATATATATATATATATATATATATATATATATATATATATATATATATATATATATATATATATATATATATATATATATATATATATATATATATATATATATATATATATATATATATATATATATATATATATATATATATATATATATATATATATATATATATATATATATATATATATATATATATATATCAAAGCTTTTGGGCAAAGACCAGTCCTTACAGTTATTTGGATGTGATGAAAAACAAGTAGGCTAAGCCACAATTATATGATTATATACTAAGTCATAATTTTCTGTAGATCTGTTACGTTGTTTTATTCATGTAAGTGATAATTGATAGACGCCTCATCGCATTTTAAGTTTGTGCCTGGCGACAATTTTCGACCAAGGAAACGTCATTAGTAATATTATTGAAATCAAGCACGCTAAATGTCTAGCCCGTTCATGGATAAGCTCATTCATGACAGTGTAATTATTGAATTATCGTATCAACGCCAGTGTATACGATCTTTTTTAATTATTATCCCAAATACATCACGGAATTCTTTGTCAATGGTATCGCGCGCGAGTCGGGAGTCGACTGACGTGGGTTCAAGCCCACAGAGGAACGTAAGGAAGGGTAGCCAGTCTTAATACCCCCAGTTCCAACCTCTCTGTGTCAACACCCATTCCTGAGGACTAATTATGACACAAATACGGTGCATTTTTTATGATTGTGACACCAGGACTGGCCAAAATAAAAATATAGAAATTACCTTCATCGGGCCGGGGCACGAAGAAAACGGAAAGTAAAGAGAAACAGAGATGGGGAGTGTTGTGACTTCTTAGATGTGAAGGGATACTAAGAGATGTGTAACGAATATCCAAGAACATTCAATGTTGATGTAAGCATAGAAAAAGAACCGTAACTGAAGAAAGACGTGGTGGTGGTGGTGGTGGCGGCGTCGGTGGCGGTGGTGAAAAAATAGCTTTCATTTTAAAAACATATGGTTAAAAAATCGTGTAATTAAATTATTGTTTGAGCGTTGTTATGACTTGTGGAGTATCGGAATATTTTGCCATCGAAATTGGTCAATTAAAAGTACTTAATTTGCCAATTTCAATCTTGAAACTTTGTCTACGAAACCAATTTCTTTTATTTGTAATTAATGCGCATGTGGTGGTGGTGAAAAATACATGTGAATGTATTTTTCAGCAAAAAGTGTTGATACCCCAGCACGAAATGAGACACGTCATGTCTCATAATTACTAATTTAATTAATTATAGCTTTCCATTGAACGAGGTTGGGTATGTCTCGAGGGGTTGGATAATGTAATCAGTTGGAAATGTTGAACTGCTAATCAAGTTATGTTGAGCGACACTGATTACCGTCTCTTTCTTTAATATAAGGCTTAGATGCGGAGTGTAATGAGTAATATAGGTTTAATTTTTATAGAAATTATATCTAATCATTTCCTTATGATGTATTATGGTTACCATATATGAGACTTAGTTGATAACAAACATTATTATTATTATTATTATTATTATTATTATTATTATTATTATTATTATTATTATTATTATTATTATTATTATTATTATTATTATTATTATTATTATTGTTATTATTATTATTATTATTATTATTATTATTATTATTATTATTATTATTATTATTATTATTATTATTATTATTATTGTTATTATTTTATTATTATTATTATTATTATTATTATTATTATTATTATTATTATTATTATTATTATTATTATTATTATTATTATATTATTATTGTCATAATCCAAGCAACAAGCCAGACTGGAACATTTCAATGACTCTAAGCCACGTGGCAACTGCAGGGGAGGCAATTTGGTAAGGAAAAAGAAAAGTGACATAAAAAGTTGTCACTCGGTATTATTGCAATACTGGGATTATTTCACTATTATTTCACTTTATTAGTGAAACGAGTGCTTCACTGTACTTATGTGTTTTAGCCTTTTCAGTACCTGCAATTATGCTATTGCTTTAAAATTGTTCCAAATCTTTCGGCAGTTAAAGGGGTTGCTTATGATCACATCTCTTTGGACAAAAGGACACGGTTATCTCTTATTTCTTTGGTCCTTGTGTATACTTTTATTGCTTATCGAACCAGTATTTTACACACAGAGTAAATAGCCTGTATATGAAATAAATAGTAATATTTTTCTTTTATTCCCTAAGGTTTTATTTTTCCCCTTTTCCAACATCAGTTAATGACATCCTCATCCTTCATTCGTCTCTTTAAAACCATTTAACACACTTACGATACATTACCCTGCTGGTGACCTAAGCAGGAGGGTGGGGAGGGGGAAATGGTGGCAACCCTTTATCGCCGAGGACATCAGAGGAATTATCGAGGTAGGAGTTTGTTATGGTGAATGTCTGAGCTTTGACGCATTCACCCCCCTTACAAGGGGGATTACGGCCTCTGTATATATACGATGGATGATTCCTTGCTAACAGTATATGTTCCTTTCAGTTTAGGTACAGTCTTCTTAATTGTTGTAGGAGACTCTCCTTTGCAAAAATAGTAGCAATGAGGTATATATATATATATATATATATATATATATATATATATATATATATATATATATATATATATATATATATATATATATATATATATAGAGAGAGAGAGAGAGAGAGAGAGAGAGAGAGAGAGAGAGAGAGAGAGAGAGAGAGAGAGAGAGAGAGAGAGAGAGAGAGAGAGAGTTTTGAACTTTTCAAGATTAATTCTAGTCGTGCTTAGCAAGAATATTTGATGTGTATTAAGGGTAATCAAAACTTCGTAGATTTCTTCTTAAATTTTCCATAGAGAGAGTGTGTACGTCGGCCTTGAACGAATGATTAGCTTATGAAATTGAAAACACCCACTCAGGTATTTTTAATTTTCCAAGTTATAACTTTTGCAAAGGACCTCACTCTCTTTCTTCGGAAAATTACTAAGGTCTCAGGTAGTTAATAGTGTAAACGTCGTATATACTCAAGCTCTCTCTCTCTCTCTCTCTCTCTCTCTCTCTCTCTCTCTCTCTCTCTCTCTCTCTCTCTCTCTCTCTCTCTCTCTCTCTCTCTCTCTCTCTCTCTCTCTCTCTCTCTCGTTTTGATGTGAACTGCCCGTTTTATATCGTGTATATTTTATACACTGAAAATTTTGTTTTTATTCTTCTCTCATCTTTATCTGACAAATTGGTATAAACGATTTCTTAGAAATTCGTTGTAATAATAAGGAAAGTGAAGTCTTTAATAATAATAATAATAATAATAATAATAATAATAATAATAATAATAATAATAATAATAATAATGATGATGATGATGATGATAATTACCTGTAAGGGAGACTTGACACGATGCTTGATTATGGCACTCTGTGTCCCCAACAGCTTGAATATCCTTTGATGAGTTTGACGCCACGCTCTTGGCCTCCGGCTGGTGTTAGTTTGAGTGATGCGAGCTGTTCAGCAAAATGACAGACCATTTAGGGAGAGAGAGAGAGAGAGAGAGAGAGAGAGAGAGAGAGAGAGAGAGAGAGAGAGAGAGAGAGAGAGAGAGAGAGAGAGAGAGAGAGAGAAGCAAACACAACATTTATTTCCATTTTACAATGGATATTCTTTTACAAAACTAAGAGTACACTTATAAGTAGACATGTAATTGAACTAATAAGTAAGAGGGTAATATATACATTGAAAAGAAATAATATAATAAATATATAATATAAATAATATATATAAAAATATATATATATATATATATATATATATATATATATATATATATATATATATATATATATATATATATATATATATATATATATATATATATATATATATATATATAGACACAATTTTAGCAAATGTTATCATTGGTCTTGTCGTTGTTATTCGCTTTACTGATATTCATTGAATGATTGATCCTTTTTTGAGCGCGAAGCTCTTAAATTTTATATGACCCTCTTTCGGACATCTACAATACTTCCAATCATCAATTAACTAGGCAAGCCTCAAACCTCTGAAGCTCAGTAACTGACAAAGGTATTCACGGTACAGAGGTTAAGATTGTTCAGTATGTTATATATCTCTGATTCAACTATTGTGTTATAAATATTGTATATAGTTTTAATTTTTAGTAGTAGTGATAGTCCTGCCAAATTTTGAGCCTTATTTATTGGTTCATTTTAATACAGAGAACGTCTTCACAGTACAATATTTAGTTCCATTATTTTTCCTGAATTTGTAAGAATAATTGCAGCCAATAGCATGCTTTGCATAAGCATAATTTGAATAGTATTGACTTCATTTCCTGGAAAAGCATTTCTAAGAGAAAACAATAAGATAATCACGGCAATACTAGTAGCATAGTAGTAGTAGTAGTAGTAGTAGTAGTAGTAGTAGTAGTAGTAGTAGTCTATAAAAGAGGGGGGATTTAAAGATTAGACATTGCTCAGAGAAGCATTACCAGAGTATCAAGCCAGAGTCTTTCACTCGTTTAGGGTTTACGATGTGGGAGAGGGTAGACATCATGTCAAAATCTTTTTTTCGAGATTTACCGAAGTCATGTCAAGAGAGAGAAGTGCAGAGCCCCAAAAGGGGGTTTCTTTTAGAGCATGGTTGCAATGTCGAATCTCTCTTTCTTTGTTAGTGTCTCCATTGGATTTGCTTCGTCGGACAAGGTCTCATGATAAGATAGGAATGTAAATTATGTAAACTTTTGAGGAAATAGCTCTGAACGAAAAACGTATAAATA
>JAXCGZ010008067.1:0-25000 GCA_037179515.1 Halocaridina rubra
GAGAGAGAGAGAGAGATGAGAGAGAGAGAGAGAGAGAGAGAGAGAGAGAGAGAGAGAGAGGATCTTTAATTAACTCTTATTCATTCAAACCAAAACTACTTTATTTATTGTAAAAATAATGGTTTAATTACAAATTCGTAATAATAACAATAATAATAATAACAATAATAATAATGATGATGATGATGGTGATAATAATAATAATAATAATAATAATAATAATAATAATAATAATAATATTAATAATAATAATCCTCCACAAACATCATCAAAGGAAAATTATTGTTGTCAATAATAATAATAATAATAATAATAATAATAATAATAATAATAATAACAATAATAATAATAATAATAATAACAATAATAATAATAATTGGATATTCATTACACATCTTTTATAATCCCTTCACATCTGACAGGTCATTACACTCTCCATCTCTGTTTCACTTTACAGCCTGATAATGGCTGTTTAATTTTATCATTTTTTGGCCCATCCTGGTGTCACAATCATATGAAAAAAAAAAAAAAAAAATTTTTTGGTGTTCCCACTTTGCGGAAATTCACCTATTGTGGCCGGTCCCAGAACCGAGGCCCCATGATAAATGAGGGTTTATTGTATATATATATATATATATATATATATATATATATATATATATATATATATATATATATATAATATATATATATATATATATATATATATATATATATATATATATATATATATATATATATATATATATATATATATATATAGTGCTCCCTCATTTATATTAGGGGTTTGGTTCCGGAACCAGCAGCGATTGGTAAAAATCCGCGAAGTAGGAGCACCATATTTATTACAGGTATTTTAATTTATTTTTACCTTTATTGTATAAACCCTCCCGGCACTGTTGATAACTCACCCTTTACTTTTTTATGAACATTATAGGTAAGCTTACGGTGAATGACGTGATGATGACGTTTACACACTGAACAGCCAATGGCGGCCGACAGCCGAGAAACTTCTTCCTTACTGCAGCATATCTAACAGTTTTACCTTATCTGTTATGGTCAACATCTGCCGCTTAGGCTTACTAACAGAAGCCTTAGAAGAAGAAGGACGCTTGGGCGGCATTGCACGGGTTGAAATACAAAAGTTTCACAAAAAACACAAGCACAACGTGTTAATAAGCACAATGAGAAAGGCGCACATGTGAGTAACTGAATGGGTGAGGCAAGACAATGGAAGATGCTGGGAGAATCAAGCTTCAATCAAAAAGCCAATCAGACCCCAGTATACAGAACACAATTCTGTTATTCGTCATCTCCCAACCATCAGCCAATAGCATACTGTGTACTATCTCACTTAGGTATCGTATTTTATACGATGCAAAACTGTGAGTTACATGCTTAAATTTATGGTTTTTACTATTTTTTACTACTTTATTATTCTTAGGCTGGGAAATACTTTTTTTATCAATAAAATAATGAAAATACTGGAAATATTATGTACACTTGTTCCTTTTCTGCGTTTTTTTAACCGCGCAATTGCAATAATGCCCCCAAAAAATAATAGTAAAATAATACGAAATTTGCGAATAACACCCATGCAAAAACATATGAAAAAAATTTCATTTTAGCAAAAATATCGACCGCCTCAGAGGCACTTTTGCGCCATTCTCCTCCTCTTCTACCGCTTAATGTGATCATATACTATGAAGAAGATTGAAAAAAAGCATTAAGAACAAACAGCAAACATATTTTCAATATAATATCGACTGGGGAATAGCGTGTGAGGGTGCATCAGCTGATACATAGTAGCAAAACGTTTGCCGATAGAGGTTTGTTCTCAGGCATCCTCCTCCTCTTCAACTGCTTAATGCGATTGAATATTATGAAGAAAACTGAAAAAAAGCATTAAGAACAAACAGCAAACAAATTTTCAATATAATATCGTCAGGGAAATAGCGTGCGAGGGTGCATCAGCTGATACGGAAGTGTGACAAAACGTTTGCCAATAGAGGTTCGTTCGCCCGCATCCTCCTCCTCTTCTACCGCTTAATGCGATCGAATATAATGAAGATAATGAAAAAAAAGCGTTAAGAACAAACAGCAAACATACTTTCAATATAATATCGTCAGGGAAATAGCGTGCGAGGGTGCATCAGCTGATACAGAAGTGTGGCAACGTTTCAATGCTCGTCCTCACTGCCATCAGCAGTTTTGCCAGAATATATGAATGAGAAAAATGATAAATATAAAATATATACATGTAAGCTGGTTAGTTATTTCAAGTATCTTAATGATTAAGTACAATTTTATATAAATTACAGTACTACCATCTTGTAATTAATATATATCTTAAAATGTACCATACATTTGAAAATAAAAATATCCACTTTATCTGGCAACACTGGCCACCATGCACATCCCAGCGTAAGCCTGTTGCCAGTCGCATAATAGAGTGCATTAATTTGTTTACTGTACAGTAAATCTGTATATCTTTTATGCTGTACACTATTTGCATATTAATATAAATAACTACAGGTCTTTCTGCTTTGCTATGTACTTGTCAAATGTTTTACTTATCTTATATCTTTGGTAGAGTGTGTCTATGGACGGTTGTGGAATGAGCTATGCCCTTTATCATTGTTTCCCATGGAAAAAGACTTGTTTTTTCATGCGATTTTCCATTTGCCCATCACTTCTGAGAACCTATCTCTGCGTTATTCTGAGAACTAGAGGTACTATCTCACGTAGGTGCGACCCTTTGCGTTTTCCAAAACGCCGATACCGGTATTGTATTTTATATGATGAAATACGCTGAGTTACATGTTTAAATTTATGTTTTTTAATATTTTTTACTGCTTTATCATTCTTAGGCTAAGGAAATACTTTTTATTATAAACAAAATAATGAAAATACTGGAAATTTTAATATTTCCACATATCGTGGATTTCCATGATATACCCGCAAAATCTGAGATATAAAATGAATATGCTCGCCAAAAAAATCCGCGATGCACTTAATTCGTAGAAGGTGAATCGTGATATAGCGAGGGATAATATATATATATATATATATATATATATATATATATATATATATATATATATATATATATATATATATATATATATATATATATATATACACAGTGTTCCCCCCCTTATCGCGGGGGTTCGGTTCCGGGAACCGGCACGAACCAGGAAAATCGCGGAGTAGGATCAGCCTATATGTACATAGATATTTTTACGTTTACACCGTATAAACTGTATAAACCCTCCCTGTAATGTTAACAAACCACCCTTTACTTCATAAATAACAGCATGCAAGAGTAAATTTATATGACATACTCATGTACATAGGTTCTTTACAATTATTTTTATGTTTACTGTATAAACCCTCCCTGCACTGTTAAAAATCCACCCTTTACTTCATAAACAACAGCATGCAATGTAAATTTATATGTACGTGATAGGTAAACTTACTTTATCTGTTATGGTTAACATTTTCCTTTGCCGCTTAGGCTCACTACAAGAAGCCTTAGAAGATGAAGGATGCTTGGGAGGCATTGAAAAGGTTAAAATATGCGAGTAAAAAAATCACCAGCAAAACATATTAATAATAATAAGCACAACGTGAACGGCGCACACGAGTGAGGCGAGACAATGGAAGATGGTGGAAGCCTTTGTCCGAAACGCTGATAGCGGTATTGTATTTTACATGTTGCAATACTGTTGGTATTTATGTTTTTTACTATTTTTTACTGTTTTATTAGTCTTAGGCTAAGAAATAAATTTTTTTTATCAATAAAATCATGAAACTACTGGAAATATAAATATATATGCTAGCTCATGTAGCTGCGACCCCAATACATTGTACGCTATCGGACACAAGCAAAACATTTAATAAGCACAACGTGAACGGCGCACACGTGAGTTAGACTGAACGAGCCTTTGTCCGAAACGCTGATAGCGGTATCGTATTTTACATGTTGCAATACTGTTAGTATTAATGTTTTTTACTGTTTTTTATTGTTTTATTATTCTTAGGCTAAGAAATAGGTGATTTTATCAATAAAATCATGAAACTACTGGAAATATAAATATATATGTTAGCTCACGTAGCTGCGACCCCAATACATTGTACGCTATCGAACAATATTTCGCATGATGCAATACTGTGAGTTATACTGTACGTACGTATATCATTCAGTTATTTAGTACAATGTATATTAATTTAAAATTAATTTACTTATTTGAAAATATTACAAAATCTATTGTATTTATTCATTGTAATTTGGACCAAATATTCCTTTTGTAAAGATTATACTTTTGAAAAGAGGTGGTCAATAAACGTATCTATCTATCTACCTATCTATCTATCTAAATTTATGTTTTTTACTATTTTTTACTGTTTTATTATTCGTAGGCTGGGAAATAAATTTTTTTTTATCAATTAGATAATGAAATATGTTTTTTTCAATAAAAAAATGAAAATACTGAGAATTTTTATTTTTTTAATATTTTAATATTTTTGCATATACCCAAAAAATAATATAATAATTTGCCAAAATAAAACCGTGGTACAGTGAAAACACGAACCAAGAAAAGCGATACAGGGGGGGAACACTGTATATATATATATATATATATATATATATATATATATATATATATATATATATATATATATATATATATATATATATATATATATATATATATATATATATATATATATATACAGTGATCCCCCCATTATCGCGAGGGTTCGGTTCCGGGACCCGGCGCGAAACAGGAAAATCGCAGAGTAGGATCAGCCTATATGTACATAGATATTTTTATTTATTTTTACGTTTACACCGTATAAACTGTATAAACCCTCCCTGTACTGTTAACAAACCACCCTTTACTTCATAAATAACAGCATGCAAGCGTAAATTTATATGACATACTCATGGACATAGGTATTTTACAATTATTTTTACGTTTACTGTATAAACCCTACCTGCACTGTTAAAAAACCACCCATTACTTTATAAATAACAGCATGCAACGTAAATTTATATGTACGTGATAGGTAAACTTACCTTATCTGTTATGGTTAACATCTTCCATTGCCGCTTAGTCTCACTACAAGATGCCTTAGAAGATGAAGGATGCTTGGGAGGCATTGAAAAGGTTAAAATATGCGAGTAAAACAATCACAAGCAAAACATATTAATAAGCACAACTTTAACGGCGCACATGAGTGAGGCGAGACAATGGAAGATGGTGGAAGCCTTTGTCCGAAACGCTGATAGCGGTATCGTATTTTACATGTTGCAATACTGTTAGTATTTATGTTTTTTACTATTTCTTACTGTTTTATTATTCTTAGGCTAAGAAATACTTTTTTTTATCAATAAAATCATGAAACTACTGGAAATATAAATATATATGCTGGCTCACGTAGCTGCGACCAAAATACATTGTACGCTATCGGACACATGTATTTCGCATGATGCAATACTGTGAGTAATACTGTACGTACGTATATCTAAATTTATGTTTTTTACTATTTTTTACTGTTTTATTATTCGTAGGCTGGGAAATAAATTTTTTTTATCAGTTAGATAATGACATTTTTTTTTCAATAAAAAAATTAGAATACTGAGAATTTTTTTCTTAATATTTTAATATTTTTGCATATACCCAAAAAATAAAAAAATATTTTGCCAAAAAAAATCCCGTGGTACAGTGAAAACGCGAACCAAGAAACGCGATCCAGCGAGGGATCACTGTATATATGTAAATCTGTATATCTTTTATGCTGTACACTATTTGCATATTAATATAAATAACTATGTACCTGTCAAATATGTTTTACTTATCTTATATCTTTGGTATAGTGTGTCTATGGACAGTTGTGGAATGAGCTATGCCCTTTATCATTGTTTCCCATGGAAAACGACTCGTTTTTCACACGATTTTCCATTTACCCGTCACTTTTGAGAACCTATCTCTGCATTATTCTGAGAACTAGGGGTACTATCTCACGTGGGTGCGACCCTTTGCGTTTTCCAAAATGCCGATACCGGTATCGTATTTTATATGATGCAATACGGTGAGTTACATGTTAAAATTTATGTTTTTACTATTTTTTACTGCTTTATTATTCTTAGGCTAGGAAATACTTTTTTTTATCAACAAAATAATGAAAATACTGGAAATTTTAATATTTCCACATATCGTGGATTTCCGTGATATACCCAGAAAATCTGAGATATAAAATATATATGCTCGTCAAAAAAATCTGCGATGCACTTAATTCGTAGGTGAATCGTGATATAGCGAGGAATTTTATATATATATATATATATATATATATATATATATATATATATATATATATATATATATATATATATATATATATATATATATATATATATATATATATATATATATATATGAATCATTTTTTTACCCCGACCGAGACTCGAACCTAGGACTTATGATTACTAAGTCAAGGCGCTACCACTACACCACAGAAGGTTAAAAGGAATCCAACCTTATAGCTTATATCTGCTAAACTTAGGAATGAACGCATTCTGTCTGAATGCCACTATGTTCATATTACAGATTCCCCAACCTCACTCGTGGCTTCAATTTAGCATTTAATTCAATTCCCAATCTCATTCGGCTCTTACAATAACCAAACAAGCACATTACATATGTGAAAACATGAATCATTTTTTACCCCGACCGGGATTCGAACCTAGGACTTATGATTACTAAATCAAGGTAATACCACTACACCACAGAAGATTAAAAGGAATCCAACCTTATAGCTGATATCTGCTATACTTAGGAATGAACGCATTCTGTCTGAATGCCACTATGTTCATATTACAGATTCCCCAACCTCACTCGTGGCTTCATTTTAGCATTTAATTCAATTCCCAATCTCATTCGGCTCTTACAATAACCAAACAAGCACATTACATATGTGAAAACATGAATCATTTTTTACCCCGACCGGGATTCGAACCTAGGACTTATGATTACTAAATCAAGGTAATACCACTACACCACAGAAGATTAAAAGGAATCCAACCTTATAGCTGATATCTGCTATACTTAGGAATGAACGCATTCTGTCTGAATGCCACTATGTTCATATTACAGATTCCCCAACCTCACTCGTGGCTTCATTTTAGCATTTAATTCAATTCCCAATCTCATTCGGGTCTTACAAAAACCAAGCAAGCACATTACATATGTGAAAACATGAATCATATTTTACCCCGACCGGGACTCGAACCAAGGACTTATGATTACTAAGTCAAGGCGCTACCACTACACCACAGAAGGTTAAAAGGAATCTAACTTTATAGCTTATATCTGCTATACTTAGGAATGAACGCATTCTGTCTGAATGCCACTATGTTCATATTACAGATTCACCAACCTCACTCGTGGCTTCATTTTAGCATTTATTTAAATTCCCAATATCATTCGGGTCTTACAATAACCAAGCAAGCACATTACATATGTGAAAACATGAATCATTTTCTACCCCGACCGGGACTCGAACCTAGGACTTATGATTACTAAGTCAAGGCGCTACCACTACACCACAGAAGGTTAAGAGGAATCCAACCTTATAGCTTATATCTGCTATACTTAGGAATGAACGCATTCTGTCTGAATGCCACTATGTTCATATTACAGATTCCCCAACCTCACTCGTGGCTTCATTTTAGCATTTAATTCAATTCCCATTCTCATTCGGCTCTTACAATAACCAAGCAAGCACATTACATATGTGAAAACATGAATCATTTTTTACTCCAACCGGGACTCGAACCTAGGACTTATGATTACTAAGTCAAGGCGCTACCACTACACCACAGAAGGTTAAAAGGAATCCAACCTAATAGCTTATATCTGCTATACTTAGGAATGAACGCATTCTGTCTGAATGCCACTATGTTCATATTACAGATTCCCCAACCTCACTCGTGGCTTCATTTTAGCATTTAATTCAATTCCCAATCTCATTCGGGGCTTACAATAACCAAGCAAGCACATTACATATGTGAAAACATGAATCAATTTTTACCCCGACCGGGACTCGAACCTAGGACTTATGATTACTAAGTCAAGGCGCTACCACTACACCACAGAAGGTTTAAAGGAATCCAACCTTATAGCTTATATCTGCTATACTTAGGAATGAACGCATTCTGTCTGAATGCCACTATGTTCATATTACAGATTCCCCAACCTCACTCGTGGCTTCATTTTAGCATTTAATTCAATTCCCAGTCTCATTCGGGTCTTGGGAATTGAATTAAATGCTAAAATGAAGCCACGAGTGAGGTTGGGGAATCTGTAATATGAACATAGTGGCATTCAGACAGAATGCGTTCATTCCTAAGTATAGCAGATATAAGCTATAAGGTTGGATTCCTTTTAACCTTCTGTGGTGTAGTGGTAGCGCCTTGACTTAGTAATCATAAGTCCTAGGTTCGAGTCCCGGTCGGGGTAAAATAAATGATTGATGTTTTCACATATGTAATGTGCTTGCTTGGTTATTGTAAGACCCGAATGAGATTGGGAATTGAATTAAATGCTAAAATGAAGCCACGAGTGAGGTTGGGGAATCTGTAATATGAACATAGTGGCATTCAGACAGAATGCATTCATTCCTAAGTATTGCAGATATAAGCTGTAAGGTTGGATTCCTTTTAACCTTCTGTGGTGTAGTGGTAGCACCTTGACTTAGTAATCATAAGTCCTAGGTTCGAGTCCCGGTCGGGGTAAAAAATGATTCATGTTTTCACATATGTAATGTGCTTGCTTGGTTATTGTAAGACCCGAATGAGATTGGGAATTGAATTAAATGCTAAAATGAAGCCACGAGTGAGGTTGGTGAATCTGTAATATGAACATAGTGGCATTCAGACAGAATGAGTTCATTCCTAAGTATAGCAGATATCAGCTATAAGGTTGGATTCCTTTTAACTATTGTGGTGTAGTGGTAGCGCCTTGACTTAGTAATCATAAGTCCTAGGTTCGAGTCCCGGTCGGGGTAGAAAATGATTCATGTTTTCACATATGTAATGTGCTTGCTTGGTTATTGTAAGACCCGAATGAGATTGGGAATTGAATTAAATGCGAAAATGAAGCCACGAGTGAGGTTGGGGAATCTGTAATATGAACAAAGTGGCATTCAGACAGAATGCGTTCATTGCTAAGTATAGCAGATATAAGCTATAAGGTTGGATTCCTTTTAACCTTCTGTGGTGTAGTGGTAGCGCCTTGACTTAGTAATCATAAGTCCTAGGTTCGAGTCCCGGTTGGGGTAGAAAATGATTCATGTTTTCACATATGTAATGTGCTTGCTTGGTTATTGTAAGACCCGAATGAGATTGGGAATTGAATTAAATGCTAAAATGAAGCCATGAGTGAGGTTGGGGAATCTGCAATATGAACATAGTGGCATTCAGACAGAATGCGTTCATTCCTATGTATAGCAGATATAAGCTATAAGGTTGGATTTCTTTTAACCTTCTGTGGTGTAGTGGTAGCGCCTAATCTTAGTAATCATAAGTCCTAGGTTCGAGTCCCGGTCGGGGTAAAAAATTATTCATGTTTTCACATATGTAATGTGCTTGCTTGGTTATTGTAAGAGTTGAATGAGATTGAGAATTGAAATGAATGCTAAAATGAAGCCACGAGTGAGGTTGGGGAATCTGTAATATGAACATAGTGGCATTCAGACAGAATGCGTTCATTCCTAAGTATAGCAGATATAAGCTATAAGGTTGGATTCCTTTTAACCTTCTGTGGTGTAGTGGTAGTGCCTTGACTTAGTAATTATAAGTCCTAGGTTCGAGTCCCGGTCGGGGTAAAAAATGATTCATGTTTTCACATACGTAATATGCTTGCTTGATTATTGTAAGACCCGAATGAGATTGGGAATTGAATTAAATGCTAAAATGAAGCCACGAGTGAGGTTGGGGAATCTGTAATATGAACATAGTGGCATTCAGACAGAATGCATTCATTCCTAAGTATAGCAGATATAAGCTGTAAGGTTGGATTCCTTTTAACCTTCTGTGGTGTAGTGGTAGCGCCTTGACTTAGTAATCATAAGTCCTAGGTTCGAGTCCTGGTCGGGGTAAAAAATGATTCATGTTTTCACATATGTAATGTGCTTGCTTGGTTATTGTAAGACCCGAATGAGATTGGGAATTGAATTAAATGCTAAAATTAAGCCACGAGTGAGGTTGGGGAATCTGTAATATGAACATAGTGGCATTCAGACAGAATGCGTTCATTCCTAAGTATAGCAGATATAAGCTATAAAGTTGGATTCCTTTTAAACTTCTGTGGTGTAGTGGTAGCGCCTTGACTTAGTAATCATAAGTCCTAGGTTCGAGTCCCGGTTGGGGTAAAAAAAATGATTCATGTTTTCACATATGTAATGTGCTTGCTTGGTTATTGTAAGACCCGAATGTGATTGGGAATTGAATTAAATGCTAAAATGAAGCCACGAGTGAGGTTGGGGAATCTGTAATATGAACATAGTGGCATTCAGACACAATGCGTTCATTCCTAAGTATAGCAGATATAAGCTATAAGGTTGGATTCCCTTTAACCTTCTGTGGTGTAGTGGTAGCGCCTTGACTTAGTAATCATAAGTCCTAGGTTCGAGTCCCGGTCGGGGTAAAAAATGATTCATGTTTTCACATATGTAATGTGCTTGCTTGGTTATTGTAAGACCCGAATGAGATTGGGAATTGAATTAAAATGCTAAAATGAAGCCACGAGTGAGGTTGGGGAATCTGTAATATGAACATAGTGGCATTCAGACAGAATGCGTTCATTCCTAAGTATAGCAGATATAAGCTATAAGGTTGGATTCCTATTAACCTTCTGTGGTGTAGTGGTAGCGCCTTGACTTAGTAATCATGAGTCCTAGGTTCGAGTCCCGGTCGGGATAAAAAATGATACATGTTTTCACATATGTAATGTGCTTGCTTGGTTATTGTAAGACCCGAGTGAGATTGGGAATTAAATTAAATGCTAAAATGAAGCCACGAGTGAGGTTGGGGAATCTGTAATATGAACATAGTGGCATTCAGTTAGAATACATTCATTCCTATGTATAGCAGATATAAGCTATAAGGATGGATTCCTTTTAACCTTCTGTGGTGTAGTGGTAGCGCCTTGACTTAGTAATCATAACTCTTAGGTTCGAGTCCCGGTCGGCGTAAAAAATGATTCATGTTTTCACATATGTAATGTGCTTGCTTGGTTATTGTAAGACCCGAATGAGATTGGGAATTGAATTAAATGCTAAAATGAAGCCACGAGTGAGGTTGGGGAATCTGTAATATGAACAAAGTGGCATTCAGACAGAATGCGTTCATTGCTAAGTATAGCAGATATAAGCTATAAGGTTGGATTCCTTTTAACCTTCTGTGGTGTAGTGGTAGCGCCTTGACTTAGTAATCATAAGTCCTAGGTTCGAGTCCCGGTTGGGGTAGAAAATGATTCATGTTTTCACATATGTAATGTGCTTGCTTGGTTATTGTAAGACCCGAATGAGATTGGGAATTGAATTAAATGCTAAAATGAAGCCATGAGTGAGGTTGGGGAATCTGCAATATGAACATAGTGGCATTCAGACAGAATGCGTTCATTCCTATGTATAGCAGATATAAGCTATAAGGTTGGATTTCTTTTAACCTTCTGTGGTGTAGTGGTAGCGCCTAATCTTAGTAATCATAAGTCCTAGGTTCGAGTCCCGGTCGGGGTAAAAAATTATTCATGTTTTCACATATGTAATGTGCTTGCTTGGTTATTGTAAGAGTTGAATGAGATTGAGAATTGAAATGAATGCTAAAATGAAGCCACGAGTGAGGTTGGGGAATCTGTAATATGAACATAGTGGCATTCAGACAGAATGCGTTCATTCCTAAGTATAGCAGATATAAGCTATAAGGTTGGATTCCTTTTAACCTTCTGTGGTGTAGTGGTAGTGCCTTGACTTAGTAATTATAAGTCCTAGGTTCGAGTCCCGGTCGGGGTAAAAAATGATTCATGTTTTCACATACGTAATATGCTTGCTTGATTATTGTAAGACCCGAATGAGATTGGGAATTGAATTAAATGCTAAAATGAAGCCACGAGTGAGGTTGGGGAATCTGTAATATGAACATAGTGGCATTCAGACAGAATGCATTCATTCCTAAGTATAGCAGATATAAGCTGTAAGGTTGGATTCCTTTTAACCTTCTGTGGTGTAGTGGTAGCGCCTTGACTTAGTAATCATAAGTCCTAGGTTCGAGTCCTGGTCGGGGTAAAAAATGATTCATGTTTTCACATATGTAATGTGCTTGCTTGGTTATTGTAAGACCCGAATGAGATTGGGAATTGAATTAAATGCTAAAATTAAGCCACGAGTGAGGTTGGGGAATCTGTAATATGAACATAGTGGCATTCAGACAGAATGCGTTCATTCCTAAGTATAGCAGATATAAGCTATAAAGTTGGATTCCTTTTAAACTTCTGTGGTGTAGTGGTAGCGCCTTGACTTAGTAATCATAAGTCCTAGGTTCGAGTCCCGGTTGGGGTAAAAAAAATGATTCATGTTTTCACATATGTAATGTGCTTGCTTGGTTATTGTAAGACCCGAATGTGATTGGGAATTGAATTAAATGCTAAAATGAAGCCACGAGTGAGGTTGGGGAATCTGTAATATGAACATAGTGGCATTCAGACACAATGCGTTCATTCCTAAGTATAGCAGATATAAGCTATAAGGTTGGATTCCCTTTAACCTTCTGTGGTGTAGTGGTAGCGCCTTGACTTAGTAATCATAAGTCCTAGGTTCGAGTCCCGGTCGGGGTAAAAAATGATTCATGTTTTCACATATGTAATGTGCTTGCTTGGTTATTGTAAGACCCGAATGAGATTGGGAATTGAATTAAAATGCTAAAATGAAGCCACGAGTGAGGTTGGGGAATCTGTAATATGAACATAGTGGCATTCAGACAGAATGCGTTCATTCCTAAGTATAGCAGATATAAGCTATAAGGTTGGATTCCTATTAACCTTCTGTGGTGTAGTGGTAGCGCCTTGACTTAGTAATCATGAGTCCTAGGTTCGAGTCCCGGTCGGGATAAAAAATGATACATGTTTTCACATATGTAATGTGCTTGCTTGGTTATTGTAAGACCCGAGTGAGATTGGGAATTAAATTAAATGCTAAAATGAAGCCACGAGTGAGGTTGGGGAATCTGTAATATGAACATAGTGGCATTCAGTTAGAATACATTCATTCCTATGTATAGCAGATATAAGCTATAAGGATGGATTCCTTTTAACCTTCTGTGGTGTAGTGGTAGCGCCTTGACTTAGTAATCATAACTCTTAGGTTCGAGTCCCGGTCGGCGTAAAAAATGATTCATGTTTTCACATATGTAATGTGCTTGCTTGGTTATTGTAAGACCCGAATGAGATTGGGAATTGAATTAAATGCTAAAATGAAGCCACGAGTGAGGTTGGGGAATCTGTAATATGAACATAGTGGCATTCAGACAGAATGCATTCATTCCTAAGTATAGCAGATATAAGCTATAAGGTTGGATTCCTTTTAACCTTCTGTGGTGTAGTGGTAGTGCCTTGACTTAGTAATCATAAGTCCTAGGTTCGAGTCCCGGTCGGGGTAAAAAATGAGTCATGTTTTCACATATGTAATGTGCTTGCTTGGTTATTGTAAGACCCGAATGAGATTGGGAATTGAATTAAATGCTATAATGAAGCCACGAGTGAGGTTGGGGAATCTGTAATATGAACATAGTGGCATTCAGACAGAATGCGTTCATTCCTAAGTATAGCAGATATAAGCTGTAAGGTTGGATTCCTTTTAACCTTCTGTGGTGTAGTGGTAGCGCCTTGACTTAGTAATCATAAGTCCGAGGTTCGAGTCCCGGTCGGGGTAAAAAATTATTCATGTTTTTACATATGTAATGTGCTTGCTTGGTTATTGTGAGACCCGAATGAGATTGGGAATTGAATTGAATGCTAAAATGAAGCCACGAGTGAGGTTGGGGAATCTGTAATATGAACATAGTGGCATTCAGACAGACTGCGTTCATTCCTAAGTATAGCAGATATAAGCTATTAGGTTGGATTCCTTTTAACCTTCTGTGGTGTAGTGGTAGCGCTTTGACTTAGTAATCATAAGTCCTAGGTTCGAGTCCCGGTCGGGGTAAAAAATGATTCATGTTTTCACATATGTAATGTGCTTGCTTGGTTATTGTAAGACCCGAATGAGATTGGGAATTTAATTAAATGCTAAAATGAAGCCACGAGTGAGGTTGGGGAATCTGTAATATGAACATAGTGGCATTCAGACAGAATGCGTTCATTCCTAAGTATAGCAGATATAAGCTATATGGTTGGATTCCTTTTAACCTTCTGTGGTGTAGTGGTAGCGCCTTGACTTAGTAATCATAAGTCCTAGGTTCGAGTCCCAGTCGGGGTAAAAAAAAAATGATTCATGTTTTCACATATGTAACGTGCTTGCTTGGTTTTATATATATATATATATATATATATATATATATATATATATATATATATATATATATATATATATATATATATATATATATATATATATATATATATATATATATATATATATATATATATATATATATATATATATATATTTAATACAAAATATATTAAAATTACACTCACCTGGTTTTCTTGGTACAAAGCCCGCCATCTGGAAAATGATAAAGACAAAAAGCGATATGAGCGCCAGCACTATAATGACGGGATTTGAGCATCTCATTCCTCTACCCATGTATGAACGATGCTTCATTTGTTCTATTTGCGAGTTGACCATCTGAAAAGCCAATATAAAGTCAATTACTGCATCATTAAAATACAATGCATGCATTACTATTCTTACTGTGTTAGTTTCCGTAGGCTGGAATATTGATTAGCAAAGTTCTCTTCAATAGTTCTCAAAGAATATGTTTCTGAAAACTATAAACAATATTGAGCCACCCAGAGCAAAGCCCGAGAGGGTTTGAGGACTACTACGATTGTTGCATAATGACCAGGCGAGGATCACTCTTTAGCACTGTTACCATATTTACTGAATACTATTTAAACTAATTCATCTTTCATTCTGTAAGTCATGCATTTTCCTGATGCAAAGACCCACTTCACAATAAACTTAGGTACTTTGCAGCCACAATAACATTCTTAAGAGTACTTTTTGCTTTACACACAGTAAAGAAGCCAATTAAGTCTAATTCCTTCAAATAACCAAATACATACACAAATAAATAAATAAAACCATTAACTTGATACAGTATACAGAATATGTATGCAGTACAACAATGCTGTTTGACTATTCCTCTGCCAATCACAACAAACTTTTTCAAATAAAGATTATATTCACAACTAGATATTTGGTAATTATGCAAATAAATTAATTCTAACTCCTTCCAATAACCATATACATAATGAAAGAAATAAGTAAAAAGATTAACTTGATAAAGTACATATGTATACAACAATGCCATGTGACTATTCTTCTACCAGGCTCACAAACTGTTCAGCATGAGCGGTTTGAAGTTACCACATCTGCGGGGTAGGTTGAAAAATTAATTTATTAATAAATTATTAACTATTTATTGGCCTCTGACGAAACAGAGGAATGAGTTTACAAGAAACAACTTCATACGAGGACCCCATATATATATATACAGTATATATATATATATATATATATATATATATATATATATATATATATATATATATATATATATATATATATATATATATATATATATATATATTCCATATTCAAATTTTCCGCGTTTTTTTTAACCGCGAAATTGCAATAACGCCCAAAAAAAATAATAGTAAAAAAATACGAAATTCGCAAATAACACCCATGCAAAAAATTTCAAAAAAACATTTTCATTTTAGTAAAAAATAGACCGCCTCGGAGGCACTTTTCCGCCATCCTCCTCTTCTACCGCTTAATGCGATCGAATATTATGACGAAAATTGAAAAAAAGCATTAAGAACAAACAGCAAACATATTTTCAATATAATATCATCGGGGAAATAGTGTGCAAGGGTGCATCAGCTGATACGAAAGTAGCAAAACGTTTGCCGATGGAGGTTCATTCTCCCACATCCTCCTCCTCTTCTACCGCTTAATGCGATCGAATATTATGAAGAAAATTGAAAAAAAGCATTAAGAACAAACAGCAAACAAATTTTCGATATTATATTGTTAGGGAAATAGTGTGCGAGGGTGCATCAGCTGATACGGAAGCGTGGCAAAACGTTTACCGATAGAGATTCGTTCTCCCACATCCTCCTCCTCTTCTACCACTTAATGCAATCGAATATTATGAAGAAAATTGAAAAAAAGCATTAACAACAAACAGCAAACAAATTTTTTATATAATATCGTCAGGGAAATTGCGTGCGAGGGTGCATCAGCTGATACGGAAGTGTGATAAAACGTTTGCCGATAGAGGTTCGTTCTCCCACATCCTCCTCCTCTTCTACCGCTTAATGCGATCGAATTTTATGAAGAAAATTGAAAAAAAGCATTAAAAATAAACAGCAAACACATTTTTTATATAATATCGTCAGAAAAATAGAGTGCGAGGGTGCATCAGCTGATATGGAAGTGTGGCAAAACGTTTGCTGATAGAGGTTCGTTCTACCGCATCCTCTCCTCTTCTACCGCTTAATGCGATTGAATATTATGAAGATACTTGAAAAAAAAACAGTAAGAACAGACAGCAAACAAACTTTCGATATAATATCGTCAGGGAAATAGCATGCAGAGAATATATATATTTCATTTAAGTTTCCCCGATAAACATTTTCTTTGTAACGAATTGTATAGCTTTTTTTTTCACTCAACTGACTTTGTTTATGTTTACATTTCGTGCAGCATGGTCGATATGTAAAGAAGACAGAATAATGTTTAGAACCAAGGAATATTAATAATACATACCATAAACTTGAAAATTCGATAAACCCCAAATAGAGTGAGTAAATAAATATTCTATGAGTAAGATATTGTACCTGAATAGTGATAAGCATCAGCTGATACGGAAGCGGCAAAGCTTCTGCCGATAGGGGTTCGTTCTCTCGCATCCTCCTCCTCTTCTACCTCTTAATGCAATTGGATATTATGAAGATAATGGAAAAAAAGCATTAAGAACAAACAGCAAACAAACTTTCAATATAATATTGCAGGAAAACAGCATGCGAGGGTGCATCAGCTGATACGGAGGCGCCAAAACGTTTGCATCCTAGTCCTCACCGCCACCATGCATGTCCCAGTGCAAGCCTGTTGCCCACCGCATAATAGAGTGCATTAATTTGTTTACTGTACAGGAAATCTGTATATCTTTTATCCTGTACACTATCTGCATGTTAATATAAATAACTACAGATCTTTCTGCTTTGCTATGTACTTATAAAATATGTTTTACTTATCTTATATCTCTGGCATAGTGTGCCTATGGACGGTTGTGGAACGAGCTGTGCCCTTTATTGTTTCCTATGGAAAATGACTCGTTTTTTCACGCGATTTTCCAGTTACCCGTCACGCCTGAGAACCTATCTCTGTGTTGTTCTGAAAGTTAGGTATACAGTATATATATATATATATATATATATATATATATATATATATATATATATATATATATATATACTAATCCCTAGTTTATCGCGGGGGTTCAGTTCCGGGACTGGTCGCGATAGGTGAATTTCCGCAAAGTAGGAACACCTTAAAAAAAAAAAAAAATCTTTTTTTTTTTACACTTCTTCCACGAGTACAAAGAGGATTACATTAAGAAAAGATCATCATAATTAATATTATATATATATATATATATATATATATATATATATATATATATATATATATATATATATATATATATATATATATATATATACAGTGTTCCCCCAATACCACGGTAGTTCGGTTCCGGGACCCGGCGCGAACCAGGAAATCCGCGGAGTAGGATCAGCCTATATGTACATAGATATTTTAATATATTTTTACGCTTACTGTATAAACCCTCCCTGTATTGTTAAAAAACACCCTTTACATTATAAATAACAGCAAGCAACGTAATTTTTTATGAAAGTGATAGGAAAACTTACCGTGAATGAGGTGATGATGACTTGACATACATAGGTATAGTATTTTACAATAATTTTTACGTTTACGTAAAATAGCGGATTACATCCACAAAATTTTTTCCTTCTTTCAACATATCTAAGAGTTTCACTTTATCTTAGGCTCACTACAAGAAGCCTTAGAAGATGAAGGATGCTTGGGAGGCATTGCAAAGGTTAAAATATGTGAATAAAAAAATCACAAGCAAAACATATTAATAATAATAAGCACAACGTGAATGGCGCACACGAGTGAGGCGAGACAATGGAAGACGGTGGGAGCCTTTGTCCAAAACGCTGATAGCGGTATCGTATTTTACATGTTGCAATACTGTTAGTATTTATGTTTTTTTACTATTTTTTACTCTTTTATTATTCTTAGGCTAAGAAATACGTTTTTTATCAATAAAATCATGAAACTTCTGGAAATATAAATATATATGCTAGCTCACGTAGCTGCGACTCCAATACATTGTACGCTATCGAACACAAGCAAAACGTTTAATAAGCACAACGTGAACGGCACACACGTGAGTTAGACTGAACGAGTCTTTGTCTGAAACGCTGATAGCGGTATCGTATTTTACATGTTGCAATACTGTTAGTATTTATGTTTTTTACTATTTTTTACTGTTTTATTATTCTTAGGCTAATAAATACGTTTTTTTTATCAATAAAATCATGAAACTACTAGAAATATAAATATAAATGCTAGCTCACGTAGCTGCGACCCCAATACATTGTACGCTATCGAACACTATTTCGCATGATGCAATAATGTGAGTTATACTGTACGTACGTATATCATTCAGTTATTAGTACAATGTATATTAATTTAAAATTCATTTACTTATTTGATGATTGTACAAAATCTATTGTATTTATTAATTGTAATTTGGACCAAATATTCCTTTTGTAAAGATTATACTGTACATTTCAAAAGAGGTGGTAAATAAACGTATCTATCTATCTATCTAAATTTATGTTTTTTACTATTTTTTACTGTTTTATTATTCGTAGGCTGGGAAATAAATTATTTTTATCAATTAGATAATATGGTTTTTTTTTCAATAAAAAAAATTTAAATACTGAGAATTTTTTTTTTTTTTTATATTTTAATATATTTGCATATACCCATAAAATAAATTAATAATTTATCATAAAGAAAAACGCGATACAGTGAGAGCGCGAACCAAGAAGCGCGAATAACCGGGGGAACACTGTATATATAAATAATGGCATTTATTATCCTACTAGGTATTACCAAGCCAATTTTCACCAATTTCCCTTCTGAACCTAAATTTATCAAGCTTAAATCCAATACCCATTACGAGTTCTGGTTTGATCATGAATTTTTTAAACTTTATTAATTATTACCCTTTTAATGACCTGTCATATGTGAAGGGATTATAAAAGATGTGTAATGAATATCCAGCCCTCTGCTGGGTTTTAATATACCTCTGCATTACTTTCATGATGTCTATTCCAAAAATTCTCCTTAGGTCTTATTATTATTTATTATTATTATTATTATTATTATTATTATTATTACTATTATTATTATTATTTATATTATTATTAATATCATTATTATTACGAATTTGTATTTAAAGCAATATTTTTACAATAAATAATGTAGTTTTGGTTGAATGAACAAGAGTTAATTAAAGATTCTCTCTCTCTCTCTCTCTCTCTCTCTCTCTCTCTCTCTCTCTCTCTCTCTCTCTCTCTCTCTCTCCAACATTCTATTCTACCCAACCCCCCACACTCTCTTTGTACCAGCCAACTAGGGAGAGGCACTGTACACAGTTATTAAAGTAAATAAACCAAAAGATGTACAAACAATGATGAGCCCTTAATAATAATCATCATAATAATAATAATAATAATAATAATAATAATAATAATAATGATAATAATAATAATAATGACGATAATAATCTCCACAATCATCATCAAAGGAAAATTATTGTTGCCAATAATAATAATAATAATAATAACAATAAAAACAATAATAATAATAATAATAATAATAATAATAATAATAATAATAATATTAATAATAATAATAATAATAATAATAATAATAATAATAATAATAATAATAATAATAATAATAATAATAATAAGATCTAAGGAAAATTATTGGAATAGACATCATGAAAGTAATGCAGAGGTATATTAAAACCCATATTACAGATTCCCCAACCTCACTCGTTGCTTCATTTTAGCATTTGATTCAATTCCCAATCTCATTCGGGTCATACAATAACCAAGCAAGCACATTACATATGTGAAAACATGAATCATTTTTTACCCCGAATGAGATTGGGAATTGAATTAAATGCTAAAATGAAGCCACGAGTGAGGTTGGGGAATCTGTAATATGAACATAGTGGCATTCAGATAGAATGCGTTCATCCCTAAGTATAGCAGATATAAGCTATAAGGTTGGATTCCTTTTAACCTTCTGTGGTGTGTAGTTGGTAGTGCCTTGACTTAGTAATTATAAGTCCTAGGTTCGAGTCCCAGTCAGGGTAAAAAATGATTCATGTTTTCACATATGTAATGTGCTTGCTTGGTTATTGTATGACCCGAATGAGATTGGGAATTGAATTAAATGCTAAAATGAAGCCACGAGTGAGGTTGGGGAATCTGTAATATGAACATAGTGGCATTCAGATAGAATGCGTTCATCCCTAAGTATAGCAGATATAAGCTATAAGGTTGGATTCCTTTTAACCTTCTGTGGTGTGTAGTTGGTAGCGCCTTGACTTAGTAATTATAAGTCCTAGGTTCGAGTCCCGGTCGGGGTAAAAAATGATTCATGTTTTCACATATGTAATGTGCTTGCTTGGTTATTGTATGACCCGAATGAGATTGGGAATTGAATTAAATGCTAAAATGAGGCCACGAGTTAAGTTGGGGAATCTGTAATATGAACATAGTGGCATTCAAATAGAATGCGTTCATCCCTAAATATAGCAGATATAAGCTATAAGGTTGGATTCCTTTTAACCTTCTGTGGTGTGTAGTTGGTAACGCCTTGACTTAGTAATTATAAGTCCTAGGTTCGAGTCCCGGTCGAGGTAAAAAAATGATTCATGTTTTCACATATGTAATGTGCTTGCTTGGTTTATATATATATATATATATATATATATATATATATATATATATATATATATATATATATATATATATATATATATATATATATATATATATATATATATATATTTATAATGTATAATGATGATGATGATGTTTTCCTATTGTAATCCTCTTTGTACTAGTGGAAGAAGTTTGTGTTAAAAAAAAAGATTTTTTTTTTTTTTGCGGGCGTTATTCGCGAAATTCCAATTTTTTTAACATTATTTTTTTGGGGCGTTATTGCAATTTCGTTGCTAAAAAAATCGCGCATAAAAGGAACAAGGTGTATATATATATATAATATATATATATATATATATATATATATATATATATATATATATATATATATATATATATATATATATATATATATATATATATATATATATATATATATACAGTGTTCCTTCAATTATCGCGAAGGTTCGGTTCCGGGACCCGGCGCGAGACAGGAAAATTGCAGAGTGGGATCAGCCTATATGTACATAGATATTTTAATTTATCTTGACATTTACATGGTATAAACTGTATAAACCCTCCCTGTACTGTTAACAAACGTGCCTTTACTTCATAAATAACAGCATGTAAGCATAAATTTATATGGCATACTCATGTACATAGGTATTTTACAATTATTTTTACGTTTACTGTATAAACCCTACCTGCACTGTTAAAAAACCACCCTGTACTTTATAAATAACAGCATGCAACGTAAATTTATATGTACATGATAGGTAAACTTACCTTATCTGTTATGGTTAACATCTTTTGCCGCTTAGGCTCACTACAAGAAGCCTTAGAAGATGAAGGATGCTTGGGAGGCATTGCAAAGGTTAAAATATTCGAGCAAAAAAATCACAAGCAAAACGTATTAATAAGCACAACGTGAACGGCGCATACGTGAGTTAGACTGAATGAGTAAGGCGAGACAATGGAAGACGGTGAAAGCCTTTGTCCGAAACGCTGATAGCGGTATCGTATTTTACATGTTGCAATACTGTTAGTATTTATGTTTTTTACTATATTTTACTGTTTTATTATTCTTAGGCTAAGAAATACGTTTTTTTATCAATAAAATCATGAAACTACTGGAAATTTTAATATATATGCTAGCTCACGTAGATGCGACCCCAATACATTGTACGCTATCGGACAAAATCTCACGTAGGTGCGAGCCTTTGTCCGAAACGCTGATACCGGTATCGTATTTTACATGTTGCAATACTGTTAGTATTTATGTTTTTTACTATTTTTTAATGTTTTATTATTTTTAGGCTAAGAAATACATTTTTTTATCAATAAAATCATGAAACTACTGGAAATATAAATATATATGCTAGCTCACGTAGCTGCGACCCCAATACATTGTACGCTATCGAACACTATTTCGCATGATGCAATACTGTGTACCCAGACGAAGTCTGGGTACACAGGAGATTAACACATACTTTTAAAATAAAACAATTTTATTTAAATCTAATGTTAATAAATAATATTTTCAATATGATTTCCATCATTTTCAATGCATAATTTGATGCGCTTTACAAAATTCAGGTGAACTCGACTGAATAGGTCTGCATAATGAAATTTCCTATGTACCCAGACTTTGTGAACACAATGTACGTATATCTAAATTTATGTTTTTTACTATTATTTACTGTTTTATTATTCATAGGCTGGGAAATAAGTTTTTTTTATCAATTAAATAATGAAATATGTTTTTTTCAATAAAAAAAATGAAAATACTGAAAATATTTTTTTTTTAATATCTTAATATTTTTGCATATACCCCCCAAAAAATAAAAATGACAAAAAAATCGTGGTACAGTGAAAACGCGAGACAAGAAACGCGATCCAGCGAAGGATCACTGTGTGCATATATATATATATATATATATATATATATATATATATATATATATATATATATATATATATATATATATATATATATATATATATATATATATATATATATATATATATATATATATATATATATATAGCGTTTCCTTGCTATATTGCAGTTCACCTATCACGAATTTAGTGCATCGCAGATTTAGAAAAAAATAAAAATCTAAATGATTGTGACACCAGGACAGGGCAAAAAATAAAATAAAACAGCCTTTATCGGGCCTGGGCACAAAGAATATATAAAGTAAAGAAAAACAGAGATGGAGAGTGTAATGACCTGTCAGATGTGAAGGGATTATAAAAGATGTGTAATGAATATCCAATTCCCTGCTGGATTTTGATTTACCTTTGCATTACTTTCATGATGTCTATTCCAAAAATTCTTCTTAGATCTTATTATTATTATTATTATTATTATTATTATTATTATTATTATTATTATTATTATTATTATTATCATTATTATTATTATTATTATTGTTGGCAACAATAATATTCCTTTGATGATGATTGTGGAGATTATTACTATTATTATTATTATTACTATTATTATCATTATTATTATCATTATTATTATTACTATTATCATTATTATTAAGGGGTCATCATTGTTTGTACGTCTGTTGGTTTATTTAAAGTTAAAGTTAAAGATTGATGGTGTTTCAGTTCCGATATCCATTAGAGATGCTCCTCAGAACGTCAGCCGAGGCAAGTCCCAACTCCTCACTGTGGTGCCCAATCCACAGCAAGTAACCTTCCCAGTAACCGGCTTAAACTCTCGGTCCTGAGTGGGAACCGATCTGTCGACCTCGCGATTGTGAGGCCAGCACGTTACCACTGTACTAGCCAGAAGGACTTTAGTAACTGTGTACAGTGCCCCTCCCTAGTTGGCTGGGACAAAGGGAGTTTGGGGGGTTGGGTAGAATAGAATGCTGGAGAGAGAGAGAGAGAGAGAGAGAGAGAGAGAGAGAGAGAGAGAGGGGAGAGAGAGAGAGAGAGAGAGAGAGAGAGAGAGAGAGAGAGAGAGAGAGAGAGAGAGAGAGAGAGAGAGAGAGAGAGAGAGAGAGAGAGAGAGAGAGAGAGAGAGAGAGAGAGAGAGAGAGAGAGAGAGAGAGAGAGAGAGAGAGAGAGAGAGAGAGAGAGAGAGAGAGAGAGAGAGAGAGAGAGAGAGAGAGAGAGAGAGAGAGAGAGAGAGAGAGAGAGAGAGAGAGAGAGAGAGAGAGAGAGAGAGAGAGAGAGAGAGAGAGAGAGAGAGAGAGAGAGAGAGAGAGAGAGAGAGAGAATTGTGGGGTTATGGTGTTGGGGGTACACGATCGGCGTAGTCACACGGTGTATGTGTGTATGTTTGTATGTACACCTTATTCTTGGAATAACGCGGAAATAGGTTCTCTGGAGTGACGGGTAAATGGAAAATCGCACAAAAAATGAGCAATTTTCCATAAGAAACAATGATAAAGGGTATAAATACGTTCCACAACCTTACATAGACACACTAAGCCAAAGATCTAAGATAAGTAAACACATATTTTATAGGTATATAACAAAGCAGAAAGCTCTGTATCTATTTATAAGAGTATACAAAAGATATTCAGCTTTACTGTACAGCAAGAAATTAACATACTGTACTGTACTCTATTTTGCAGAGGGCAACAGGCATGCAGTACACTGGGATGTGCATGGTGGCG
>JAXCGZ010008067.1:27500-60113 GCA_037179515.1 Halocaridina rubra
GATTGCGTACAAGGGAATTTCCTACACCAACATGTAATGGAACCAACAAGGGCCAGGGGTGGGGATGAGCCATCACTACTTGATCTAGTGTTCACAGATAATGTGTTGGATATTGAAAAAATTGAATATGAACCACCATTTGGAAAGAGTGACCACTGTGTGTTGTTGATGGAGTATATCATTGAAGATATTCTTCCTGAGAGTAGAGGCACTGAGGACATGAGGAGGAACTATCCGAAAGGAGATTACATCAAAATGAATGAGCTTTTTGCAGTTATTGACTGGAGAACCTTATTTTACAACAAATCTGTACAAGAAATGTATGACATCTTTTGTGAGAAATATGGGAAGATAGTAGATTGCAGCATACCTGTCACCAAAGTAGGTGTAATTCATGCCAGAGAGAAATGGTTCGATAATGGGTGTAAAAGAGCTAAGGAGTGGAGAGACAAATGCTGGAAAAGGTATAGGTGAAGAAAAAACATAAATGCCTGGCAAACCTACAAAAGAGCAAGAAATGACTACCTAAGTAAAAGGAGAGAGGAAGAGAGAGACTATGAGAGGGACATCACCAGGAAGGCTAAAGAAAATCCCAAGCTTTTCCACAGCTTTATCAGAGGAAAACTGAAGGTAAAAGAACAGGTTTTAAGGCTAAAGAGAGCGGATGGAAGCATCACTGAGACGGATGAAGAGATCTGCAAAGAATTGAACAAGGAGTTTCAGTCAGTGTTTACAGTAGAAAATACCCCACCCCCTCAGATTGCAGTGATAGAAGCTCAAGGGCCTGTATTAGAGAACATCAACCTTACAGCCACAGAGGTATGCAAAGCGCTGATGGATTTAGATGTTCATAAAGCTACAGGTCCTGATGACATATCCCCTCATGTGCTTAAAAAATGCGCAAACACAATATCAATGGCACTAAGTATCATATTTAAGGAGTCACTGGAGTCGGGGGAGATTCCAAGATGCTGGAAACAAGCAAATGTGATACCTATCTTCAAAAAGGGAAGGAGGGATACGGCTCTGAACTATAGACCTGTTTCCTTGACCAGCATAGTTTGCAAAGTTATGGAGAAACTACAAAGGAAACATATCTCTCTTCACTTGGAATCCTTCAACTTTTTGTCAGTGAGGCAACATGGCTTCAGAGAAGGTAGATCAACAGTAAAAAACTTATTAGAATTTTATGATGAGGTAAGCCAAATCTTACAGGAAAGAGAGGGCTGGGCAGATTGCATATTCCTAGACTTCCAGAAAGCGTTTGACACTGTTCCACATGGGAGACTTATTAGGAAGCTGCAATCAATGGCTAGAATAGGTGGAAATGCTTTGGAATGGATAAAAACTTACTTAGAAGGAAGGGAACAGAGGGTTAGAGTAAGACACTCAGTGTCTGAATGGAGAAGAGTTAGTAGTGCAGTTCCACAGGGTTCAGTTTTAGGGCCACTTTTGTTCCTTGTATATGTAAATGACCTACCAGAGTCTGTAAATTCATTCATGAATATGTTTGCAGATGATGCAAAGATTGTGAAGAAAGTAAAAAACGAGAACAATGGTAGAGAACTTCAGGAGGATCTAAATAATCTGCATGAGTGGTCAGAAAAGTGGCTAATGAAATTCAATACTTCAAAATGTAAGGTAATGAGAATGGGTACAAGTGCAAGAAGGCCCAAGCTTGACTACTCGGTGGCTGGAGTACAACTTCAAGAGACAGAAAATGAGAGAGATCTAGGAGTAAACATACTGGCAGATTTGTCTCCAGAAATACATATAAATGGCATAGTAAGGGCAGCATATGCATTCTTATCAAATGTAAGGGTAGCCTTCAGGCACATGGACAAGGAAATGTTCAGAAATATTTATGTAACCTATGTGAGGCCAAAACTCGAATATGCAGCCCCCTTTTGGAATCCGCACTTGAAAAAGCACATAGCTAAGCTTGAAAAGTTCAAAGACATGCCACGAAACTGGTGCCAGAAATACGCAATCTCAGTTATGATGAGAGGCTGAGGGAATTAGACTTACCATCACTCGAAGCTAGAAGAGTGAGGGGGGATATGGTGACAGTCTTTAAATTCCTTCATGGTTATGATAGAGTGGATAGGGATCGATATTTTGATATGGCTGGCTCTAGAACTAGAGGTCATAGTTTGAAGCTTCGTTAGAAAACTTGTTTGCAGGATGTAAGAAAATACTTTTTCAGTGTAAGAGTAGTTGATAATTGGAATTCGCTAAGCGAGGAGGTAGTTAATGCTATCTCAATCCATAGTTTTAAGGACAGGTATGATAAGTATCACTAAGTATAAAATGGAACCGATCAGGAGACGGAAATATATGAGCTTTGGGCTCTTTCCCGTAAACACAATTAGGTAATCACAATTAGGTAATCACACACACACAAAAACTTGTTGCAAGAGGCAAGAAGGTTAAATGATGAAAGAAATGAAGAAGAGAAGAAAAATTTTCATTTCAGAGTTCTTCAAGATAAAGGGGAGATAAAGAAGATAATGACAGAAGATCAGGGGATGGGGCCTCATTAAGATTGTTATACACAAATGCTGATGGATTAGCTGGTAAGGCAGTAGAATTAAAAGATAGGAATTACAACAGTAAGGCAGATATAGTAGCAATTACAGAGACTAAGTTGAGTGAGGACATAAACAGTGTCACAGTTTTTCCTAAGGGCTTCAGAATACTAAGGGTTGAAAGATCTGAGAGGACTGGTGGAGGGATAGCACTGCTCATAAGTGAAAGGATTCAAGTTGAAGAAATAAACTTGGCTATAGAAAGTGAGTTCAAGGAAGTTCTTGTTGCTCGCATAAATACTGGGTCAGAGAGCATTATAATAACTGTTGTATACAACCCACCAAGGAACCAAAATAGGCTTAAAGTTTATGAGGAAAGTCATATAGGTACTGTTGAAGTCATAAACTCAGTTGTTAACATGGCACGGGAAAAAAAATGTAGGATTTTTATTATGGGAGACTTTAATCATAAAGAGATAGATTGGATAAATCTTGACCCACACAGTGGTGAGGACTCATTCCGGGCAAGATTCCTAGATTGCGTACAAGGGAATTTCCTACACCAACATGTAATGGAACCAACAAGGGCCAGGGGTGGGAATGAGCCATCACTACTTGATCTAGTGTTCACAGATAATGTGTAGGATATTGAAAAAATTGAATATGAACCACCAATTGGAAAGAGTGACCACTGTGTGTTGTTGATGGAGTATATCATTGAAGATATTCTTCCTGAGAGTAGAGGCACTTAGGACATGAGGAGGAACTATCCGAAAGGAGATTACATCAAAATGAATGAGCTTTTTGCAGTTATTGACTGAAGAACCTTATTTTACAACAAATCTGTACAAGAAATGTATGACATCTTTTGTGAGAAATATGGGAAGATAGTAGATTGCTGCATACCTGTCACCAAAGTAGGTGTAATTCATGCCAGAGAGAAATGGTTCGATAATGGGTGTAAAAGAGCTAAGGAGTGGAGAGACAAATGCTGGAAAAGGTATAGGAGGAGAAAAAACATAAATGCCTGGCAAACCTACAAAAGAGCAAGAAATGACTACCTAAGTAAAAGGAGAGAGGAAGAGAGAGACTATGAGAGGGACATCACCAGGAAGGCTAAAGAAAATCCCAAGCTTTTCCACAGCTTTATCAGAGGAAAACTGAAGGTAAAAGAACAGGTTTTAAGGCTAAAGAGAGTGGATGGAAGCATCACTGAGACGGATGAAGAGATCTGCAAAGAATTGAACAAGGAGTTTCAGTCAGTATTTACAGTAGAAAATACCCCACCCCCTCAGATTGCAGTGATAGAAGCTCAAGGGCCGGTATTGGAGAACATCAACCTTACAGCCACAGAGGTATGCAAAGCGCTGACGGATTTAGATGTTCATAAAGCTACAGGTCCTGATGACATATCCCCTCATGTGCTTAAAAAATGCGCAAATTCAATATCAGTGGCACTAAGTATCATATTTAAAAAGTCACTGGAGTCAGGGGAGATTCAAAGATGCTGGAAACAAGCAAATGTGATACCTATCTTCAAAAAGGGAAGGAGGGATACGGCTCTGAACTAGAGACCAGTTTCCTTGACCAGCATAGTTTGCAAAGTTATGGAGAAACTACTAAGGAAACATATCTCTCTTCACTTGGAATCCTTCAACTTTTTGTCAGTGAGGCAACATGGCTTCAGAGAAGGTAGATCAACAGTAACAAACTTATTAGAATTTTATGATGAGGTAAGCCGAATCTTACAGAAAAGAGAGGGCTGGGCAGATTGCATATTCCTAGACTTCCAGAAAGCGTTTGACACTGTTCCACATGGGAGACTTATTAGGAAGCTGCAATCAATGGCTAGAATAGGTGGAAATGTTTTAGAATGGATAAAAACTTAATTAGAAGGAAGGGAACAGAGGGTTAGAGTAAGACACTCAGTGTCTGAATGGAGAAGAGTTAGTAGTGCAGTTCCACAGGGTTCAGTTTTAGGGCCACTTTTGTTCCTTGTATATGTAAATGACCTACCAGAGTCTGTAAATTCATTCATGAATATGTTTGCAGATGATGCAAAGATTGTGAAGAAAGTAAAAAACGAGAACAATGGTAGAGAACTTCAGGAGGATCTAAATAATCTGCATGAGTGGTCAGAAAAGTGGCTAGTGAAATTCAATACTTCAAAATGTAAGGTAATGAGAATGGGTACAAGTGCAAGAAGGCCCAAGCTTGACTACTCGGTGGCTGGAGTACAACTTCAAGAGACAGAAAATGAGAGAGATCTAGGAGTAAACATACTGGCAGATTTGTCTCCAGATATAAATATAAATGGCATAGTAAGGGCAGCATATGCATTCTTATCAAATGTAAGGGTAGTCTTCAGGCACATGGACAAGGAAATGTACAGAAATATTTATGTAACCTATGTGAGGCCAAAACTCGAATATGCAGCCCCCTTTTGGAATCCGCACTTGAAAAAGCACATAGCTAAGCTTGAAAAAGTTCAAAGACATGCCACGAAACTGGTGCCAGAAATACGCAATCTCAGTTATGATGAGAAGCTGAGGGAATTAGACTTACCATCACTCGAAGCTAGAAGATTGAGGGGGGATATGGTGAAAGTCTTTAAATTCCTTCATGGTTATGATAGAGTGGATAGGGATCGATATTTTGATATGGCTGGCTCTAGAACTAGAGGTCATAGTTTGAAGCTTCATAAGAAAACTTCTTTGCAGGATGTAAGGAAATACTTTTTCAGTGTAAGAGTAGTTGATAATTGGAATTGGCTAAGCGAGGAGGTAGTTAATGCTATCTCAATCCATAGTTTTAAGGACAGGTATGATAAGTATCACTAAGTATAATATGGAACCGATCAGGAGACGGGAAGATACGAGCTTTGGGCTCTTTCCCGTAAACACAATTAGGTAATCACAATTAGGTAATCACACACACACACACACATATATATATATATATATATATATATATTATATATATATATATATATATATATATATATATATATATATATATATATATATATATATATATATACAGTGTTCCCCAAGGTTATTCGTGTTTCTTGGTTCGCGTTCTCACTATATCGCGGTTTTTATTTGGATAAATTATTATTTTATTTTATGGGTATATGCAAAAATATTAAAATAAAAAAAAAAATTCTCAGTATTTTCATTTTTTTTATTGAAAAAAAAAAACATATTTTATTATCTAATTGATAAAAAAAATTTATTTCCCAGCCTATAAATAATAAAATAGTAAAAAATAGTAAAAAACATAAATTTAGATAGAGTGATAGATAGATACGTTTATTGACCGCCTCTTTTCAAAAGTATAATCTTTACAAAAGGAATATTTGGTCCAAATTACAATGAATAAATACAACAGATTTTGTACAATCATTAAATAAGTAAATGAATTTTAAATTAATATACATTGTACTAATAACTGAATGATATACGTACGTACAGTATAACTCACAGTATTGCATCATGCGAAATAGTGTTCGATAGCGTACAATGAATTGGGGTCGCAGCTACGTGAGCTAGCATATATATTTATTATTGATAAAAAAAAAGTATTTCTTAGCCTAAGAATAATAAAACAGTAAAAAATAGTAAACAGTATTGCACCACGTAAAATACGATACCGGTATCAGTGCTTCGGAAAACGCAAAGGCTCTCACCAACGTGACCTAGTGAATATTAAAATTTTCATTATTTTATTGATAAAACAAGTATTTCCTAGCCTAAGAATAATAAAACAGCCAAAAATAGTAAAAAACATAAATTTAGATATACGTACGTACAGTATAACTCACAGTATTGCATCACGCGATATATGAAATGTCCGATAGCTACGTGAGCTAGCATATATATTTATATGTCCAGTAGCTCTCACCTACGTGAGATAGTTCATGTTTTTTAACAGTGCAGGGAAGGTTTATACAGTACGTAAACTTAAAAATAAAAGTAAATGAGTATGTCATGTAATTACTACTTCATTCACCGTAATTTTATCTATCACTGTGAGATGTGAAGGGATTATAAAAGATGTGTAATGAATCTCCAGCTCTCTGCTGGGTTTTAATATACCTCTGCATTACTATCATGATGTCTATTCCAATAATTCTCCTTAGATCTTATTATTATTATTATTATTGGCAACAATAATTTTCCTTTGGTGATGATTGTGGAGATTATTATCATCAACATTATTATTATTATTATCATTATTATTATTATTATTATTATTATTAAGGGCTCATCTTTGTACATCTGTTGGTTTATTTACTTTAATAACTGTGTACAGTGCCCCTCCCTAGTTGGCTGGGACAAATAGTGTGTGGGGGGTTGGGTAGAATAGAATGTTGAGAGAGAGAGAGAGAGAGAGAGAGAGAGAGAGAGAGAGAGAGAGAGAGAAGAGAGAGAGAGAGAGAGAGAGAGAGAGAGAGAGGAGAGAGAGAGAGAGAGAGAGAGAGAGAGAGAGAGAGAGAGAGAGAGAGAGAGAGAGAGAGAGAGAGAGAGAGAGAGAGAGAGAGAGAGAGAGAGGAGAGAGAGAGAGAGAGAGAGAGAGAGAGAGAGAGAGAGAGAGAGAGAGAGAGAGAGAGAGAGAGAGAGAGAGAGAGAGAGAGAGAGAGAGAGAGAGAGAGAGGAGAGAGAGAGAGAGAGAGAGAGAGAGAGAGAGAGAGAGAGAGAGAGAGAGAGAGAGAGAGAGAGAGAGAGAGAGAGAGAGAGGAGAGAGAGAGAGAGAGAGAGAGAGAGAGAGAGAGAGAGAGAGAGAGAGAGAGAGAGAATTTAATCAACTCTTGTTCATTCAACCAAAACTACATTATTTATTGTAAAAATAATGGTTTAATTACAAATTCTTAATAATAATGATATTACTGTATATACTCGTGTAATGTGCGACTTTTGAAGACCTTTTTTTGGAGCTAATTTTAGGTGAGTCGCATCATACACGAGGTATAAAAATAATGTAAGTACTGCTGGACTACGCTACGCCACTGACCAAACTATATATTCATTTACTCTAGTCAAAAAGTACAGCTGTATTTAAAATAAACATGATTTTGATAAAAGCAATGTTGTACTTAACTGTATCCAATAATAATGCATGTAATATTCACATGTTAGTATCGTATTATAAAACACAAACATAGCGAATATTTATAAGAAATTTTACCGATCGAGACTACCATCTAGTCCTGTGTTTTTCCAAATCAGCTGATTGTGGTAAACTAGAGAACACAAAAAGGATTTTCTTTTACTTGTTGAAAGAAACAATTATTATGTATTCTTTCATGCCCAGTAGTTTTGATTAAAATACTTTTCTTTCCAATTTCATTTACCGTCGACTTTGAAGGCATATTGCAGTGTGTTTCATCCATGTTGCCAATACACGATAAATTATAGTCATTAGCTTTGCTTCTTTAATTGCATAACATCTTATCTAAATTCGTGTTATAATAAAAGCATGACATTGGGTATAATGTAAAAAAATAAATCAGTCCTATTCTACTTGACGTCATATGTACCATAAGTACAGTAATTGTTTACGATCGTACGATAGTTGAAATGATATAAATCAGCTGTTAGCTTGTGTTTTTCCAAATCAGCTGATTGTGGTAAACTAGAGAACGTAAAAAGGATTTTCTTTTACTTGTTTAAAGAAACAATTATTATGTGTTCTTTCATGCCCAGTAGTTTTGATTAAAATACTTTTCTTTCCCATTTTATTTACCGTCGACTTTGAAGGGATATCGAATTTTAATAAGAGCTTCATCCATGTTGCCAATGCACGATAATTTACAGTCATTAGCTTTGCTTCTTTAATTGCATAACATCTCATATTAATTCGTGTCATAATAAATGCATGACATTGGGTATAATGTAAAAAGATAAATCAGTCCTATGCTACTTGACGTCATATGTATTATAAGTACAGTAATTGTTTACGATCGTACGATAGTTGAAAATACATAAGACAGCTGTTAGCCAATTCCGTTGATAACAATAACAGCTGTTTGTCGTTCGGTCTGATTATAGCTGTATGCGCTTACTTCTATCATTCTCTTTTACTTTTTTTAACTTAAAGATGGGATAAGGAGCTGGGAGAAAATAGGTTAGTGCATAGTGATTTGGTCTCTCAAAAAATAAACTCGCATGATATACGAGATACATGATAAAATTAATTTTTATGGGTGATAATTTGGTGGTCGCACAATATTCAAGATCGCACGATAAACGAGTATATACGGTAATAATAATAATAATAATAATAACAATAATAATAATAATAATAGTAATCTCCACAATCATCATCAAAGGAAATTTATTGTTAAAAATAATAATAATAATAATAATAATAATAATAATAATAATAATAATAATAAATAATAATAATAAAAATAATAATAATAAGATCTAAGGAGAATTTTTGGAATAGACATCATGAGAGTAATCCAGAGGCATATTAAAACCCAGCAGAGAGCTGGATATTCATTACACATCTTTTATAATCCCTTCACATCTGACAGGTCATTACAAAGGTGATAATTAATAAAGTGTTAAAAATTCATGATCAAACCAGAACTCGTAATGGGTAAAGGATATAAGCTTGATAAATTTAGGTTCAGAAGGGAAATTGGTGAAAATTGGCTTGGTAATACCGTAGATTCCTAGTAGGATAATAAATGCCAATATATATATATATATATATATATATATATATATATATATATATATATATATATATATATATATATATATATATATATATATATATATATATATATATATTATATATATATACAGTGTTGCCTAACATATCGTGGTAGTTCGGTTCCGGGACCCGGCGCGAACCCGGAAATCCGTGGTGTAGAGATCAGCCTATATGTACATAGATATTTTAATGTATTTTACGTTTACACTGTATAAACCCTCCCTGTACTGTTAAAAAAACACCCTTTACATTATAAATAACAGCAAGCAACGTAATTATTTTATGAAAGTGATAGGAAAACTTACCATGAATGAGGTGATGATGACTTGACATTAATAGGTTCCATATTTTACAATAATTTTTACGCTTACGTAAAATAGCGGCCGACATCCACAAACTTTTTTCCTTCTTTCAACATATCTAAGAGTTTTACTTTATCTACAATGGTTAAGATTTTCCTTTGCCACTTAGGCTCACTACAAGAAGCCTTAGAAGATGAAGGATGCTTGGGAGGCATTGCAAAGGTTAAAATATGCGAGTAAAAAAAATCACAAGCAAAACATATTAATAATAATAAGCACAACATGAATGGCGCACACGAGTGAGGCCAGACAATGGAAGATGGTGGAAGCCTTTGTCCGAAACGCTGATAGCGGTATCGTATTTTACATGTTGCAATACTGTTAGTATTTGTGTTTTTTACTAGTTTTTACTGTTATATTATTCTTAGGCTAAGAAATACGTTTTTTTTTATTAATAAAATCATGAAACTACTGGAAATATAAATATATATGCTAGCTAACGTAGCTTCGACCCCAATACATTGTACGCTATCGAACACAAGCAAAACGTGAGTTAGACTGAACGAGTCATTGTCCAAAACGCTGATAGCGGTATCGTATTTTACATGTTGCAATACTGTTAGTATTTATGTTTTTTACTATTTTTTACTGTTTTATTATTCTTAGGCTAATAAATAGGTTTTTTTTTTATCAATAAAATCATGAAACTACTGGAATTGTAAATATATATGCTAGCTTACGTAGCTGCGACCCCAATACATTGTACGCTATCGAACACTATTTCGTATGATGCAATACTGTGAGCTATACTGTACGTACGTATATCATTCAGTTATTAGTACAATGTATATTAATTTAAAATTCATCTACTTATTTGATGATTGTACAAAATCTATTGCATTTATTCACTGTAATTTGGACCAAATATTCCTTTTGTAAAGATTATACTGTACTTTTCAAAAGAGGTGGTCAATAAACGTATCTATCTATCTATCTATCTATCTACATTTATGTTTTTTACTATTTTTTACTGTTTTATTATTTGTAGGCTGAGAAATAATTTTTTTTTATGAATTACATAATGAAATATGTTTTTTCAATAAAAAATAAAAAATTAAAATACTGAGAATTTTTTTTTAATATTTTAATATTTTTGCATATACCCATGAAATAAAATAATAATTTATAAAAAAAAAAACGAGATAGTGAGAAAGCGAACCAGGAAGCACGAATAACTGGAGTAACACTGTATATATATATATATATATATATATATATATATATATATATATATATATATATATATATATATTATATATATATATATATATATATATATATATACAGTGATCCTTTGCTCTATTGTGTTTCTTGAATCGCGAATTCACTGTACCACGATTTTTTTTGGCAAACTTTTTTTTTTTGTATATGCAAAAATATTAAAATATTAAAAAAAAATAACAATTTTCAGTATTTAAATTTTTTTATTGAAAAAAAAAATCATTATTTAATTGACCAAAAAAATTTATTTCCCAGCCTACGAATAATAAAACAGTAAGAAATAGTAAAAAAAACATAAATTTGAACATGCAACTCTGCACCATAGAAAGACGATACCGGTATCAGCGTTTCGGAAAACGCAAAGGGTCGCACCTACGTGAGCTAGCATATGTTAAAATTTCCAGTAGTTTCATGATTTTATTAATAAAAAAACGTATTTCTTAGCTTAAGAATAATAAAACAGTAAAAAATAGTAAAAAACATAAATACTAACAGTATTGCACCATGTAAAATACGATACCGGTATCAGCGTTTCGGAAAACGTAAAGGGTCGCACCTACGTGAGATGGTACATATTGAAATTTTCATTATTTTATTGATAAAACAAGTATTTCCTAGCCTAAGAGTAATAAAACAGTAAAAAACATAAATTTAGATATATAACTCACAGCACTGCATCATGTGAAATACTGTCCGATAGCGTACAATGTATTGGGGTAGCACCTACGTGAGCAAGCATATATATTAAAATTTCCAGTAGCTTCATGATTTTATTGATAAACAAACGTATTTCTTAGCCTAAGAATAATAAAACAGTAAAAAATAGTAAAAAACATAAATACTAACAGTATGCACCATGTAAAATACGATACCGGTATCAGCGTTTCAGACAAAGGCTTGCACCTACGTGAGATAGTTCATGGAATGCTATTGGCTGAAAAAGTGAGATATCTGTATCATGGGGTCTGATTGGCTTTTTCATTGAAGTTTGGTTCTCCCACCATCTTCCATTATCTCACCTCACTCGTTCAGTCTAACTCACGTGTGCGCCGTTCACGTTGTGCTTATTATTATTAATACGTTTTGCTTGTGATTTTTTTACTCGCATATTTTAACCTTTGCAATGCCTCCTAAGCATCCTTCATCTTTTAAGGCTTCTGGTAGTGAGCCTAAGCGGCAAAGGAAGATGTTAACCATAAAAGATAAGGTGAAACTCTTAGATATGTTGGCCGCTATTTTGGCCTCAATGAATAACAGCCGTAAAGCTGTTATTGGCTGCGGAATAATTTCCTCTGGCGTGTACAAACTCATTACCACCTCATTCACGGTAAGTTTACCTATCACGTACATATAAATTTACGTTGCATGCTGTCATTTATAAAGTAAAGGGTGGTTTTTTAACAGTTCAGGGAGGGTTTATAAAGTAAACATAAAAATAATTGTAAGATACCTATGTACATGAATATGTCATGTCATTACCACCTCATTCACCTCTATCACTTTCATATAAATTTATGCTTGCATGCTCTTATTTATGAAGTAAAGGGTGGTTTGTTAACAGTGCAGGGAGGGTTTATAAAGTTTATACAGTGTAAACGTAAAAATAAATTAAAATATCTATGTACATATAGGGTGATCCTACTCCGCGAAATTCCTGTCTCGCACCGGGTCCCGGAACCGAACCTTCGCGATAATCGAAGGAACACTGTATATATATAATGATGATGATGATCTTTTCTAATCGTAATCCTCTTTGTACTCGTGGAAGAAGTGTAAAAAAACAAAAGGGGAAAAAAAAAATTTTAAGGTGTTCCTACTTCGCGGAAATTCACCTAACGCAACAGGTCCCAGAACCTAACCCTCGCGATAAACGAGGGATCACTGTATTTCAATATGGAATACTGTATTGTTAAAATTATTTGATAGATACAGTAAATAAAATATGACATGTAAAAATGATTAAATAATTTGCAAAAAAAAAAAAAAATTTCAGCATATTTTAGTATGCATTAGCTTCAATATTAAACAAAATATTAGACTCTTGTATTAGAAGACAACGTAGAAGTTCATCACTCCAAGTTTCATTTCCACTATTTTGGAGAAAACTGTGAGTACTTGGGGTAAATGGTTTAAATATTTATAAGGCAACCCATCCACGCTGACAGTCTTACCCTTAAGAAGGGTACAAAGGACATTCTCTGATTTATCATGTGGTGAGTGGATTGTTAGAGTGGTTAAGGTGATTAGAAGCTATGAGGTGTTGTTAGTGTGGTGAATGGATTGTTAAGAGTGGTTAAGGTAATTAGGAAAAGATAATGAGGTAGTGATGAAGTGGAGAAAGTGATTATAAGTTAATGAAGTGTAGTTAGAGTGGCAAGACAAGTGAGGAGAAGTGGATCAGTGACCATTGAGACGCCGTGCTGCTGGTTCGTTGTTTTTCTGTGTCGGTGTGAGGGGCCCTATGCTGTTGCTGGTTGTCAGCTACCGTCTTTGGTTGCTGTTTGAGTTGTTGGTGAGCTAGTGAAGTTTTCCCTCTTGTGACGTGCTATCAACCGGCTTTTGAGGCGAGTTATTTTTTAACCACAAGCTATCTAGGCCCTGAAAGATGTCGAAATTGAAGCTAACTGATGTTGTGAGATCGTATGACCGCTCGGGAAGTGTTGTGGAGTAGCTTGAAAAATTTGAAGTGATTGCAAATTTGAAGAACTTTAGACGATCTGGCAGTGGTGTTGCATTTGCTGTATACAGCAAGTTGAGTACTAAGGCGAAGAGCAACTACAATGCGATTAAAAAGGCTCTGTTGGATGCATTTGCTACAAACCCTTTCCAGGCTAATAAATAGCTGGTAGATGTTTATTTGACTGATCTGCATAAATTGGCTCGGCTAGCTGGTGTTGAATTAGACATTCTGTTGTTGAGGGCATTTGTTGTTGGTCTCCCTGGTCCCATATCTAGGGAATTGAGAGCTATGGCGAATGTTGGTTCTGGCCCTTTGTCGGTCGTAGTTGATAGAACAAGGGCTTTGATGTCAGAGTTTGTTGAACGTCAAGTTATCGCTGCTGCTGGTGGGGCTGCTCAGGGTGGTGCTATGTTGCTGGCTTGTCGAGGTGATGAAATTGGTGGTTGTGGTCAATCAGGTTATCTTCAATGGAAAGTCAATACCGATTGTGATTCCGCTGAGAATAATCAACTCTCTGGAAGGTGCTGCTATCGATGTGGTGGTCCGCTTTTGATTAGATTTTGTAGGAGCACGGCAAAGTCATCATGTTAGGTGTGTGGGGATGAGGGTCATATATCCTCTAATTGCCCTAATGGACAATCTGGTCAGGGAAACTACAGGGAAGGAACATGTGCACAGGAAGTTCTTCCAGGAGGGGCATATCAGCGCTACCTGTTGTCAACGCAGCTGTGGAGGAGAGAACTGTCAGAGCTCTCATCAACACTGGGTGTTCATGCTTAGTGTTGGCCCCGTGGGTGTGTGGTGTGTGGGGTCCAGTGGATTCGGTGAGAGCCGTTAATGGTGATGCTGTTCGTCATGTTGGGTCTCCGGTGGTGACTGTCAGAGTTGGTGGAGCGGCTGTTGTGGTAGATTGTGCGGTCACAGAGACGTTGGTGGATGGCACTGATGCGGTCTTGGGGGTGAACCTTATTGAGAAGCTGGGTGGCCTTGAACTTTGCGATGGAAAGGTGAGATTTCTGTCTGATGGGATTATTCCGGCTCCAGTTAGTAATGTTGATGCCATTGCTGCTGGCGTGGATGACGGTACTGTTATCGAAGACAGTGATTTTATGGCCAAATTTGATGGAAGGTGGTGAAATTGTTAAATGGTGTTGGAAAAAAAATTGCCAAAAACACCTTTCGAACACGGTGCGATGTTGCAAGAGTGCACTTGATACTTCTACTAGGGAAGCTATCAACAAAGAATTGGAGAGTTGGGTTTCGAAGGGATGGTTGGTAAGGAGCAAGGATCAACAAAACATGCGGGGAATTATTCCTTTAATGGCTGTTACGCAGATCAACAAGGACAAGTTTCGTCATATCTTAGATTTCCGAGAGTTGAATGGATTCATTGAGAATCATCCGGGAGAGGATGTGTCAGTGTGTGATGATACAGTTCAGCATTGGAGACGTTTGCCTGAGCCCCTCAAGATAGTTGACTTGAGAGCGGCCTATCTTCAAGGTCATGTTGATGCTTTGTGGAGTTATCAACGTGTGGTTCATGATGGTGTTGCTTACAACCTCACTCGACTGGGCTTCAGGTTGAACTGCGCACCTAAAATACTGTCTAAAATCTTGCAAACTGTCTTGCCTCGGAATGGTCAGATAAGAGATGGCACCGACAGTTACATTGATGACATAATCGTCAATGAGATTGTGCCTGTTTCTGAGGTTGTGAATCACTTGTCCAAGTTTGGTTTAGAGACTATGCCTCCTGAATAGTTGGAGGGAGGTCGAGTTCTGGGATTGTCACTTTCGAGAAACAGTGAGGCAGCAATGGAGTTTTGTCGCAGAAACAAGATTCCTAGCTTGGCTGATCTCGACAGAGTGATGGAAAAACAGGCAATTGTTCTCGTTGTGTGGCCAGCTGGTTAACACTATCCTGTGTGCAGTTGGCTGTGAGTTGCTTGCAGCTATGTGAAATGCCAGAGCGAAGGTTACCGATGGGATGATGGCACTGGTGATAAAGCATGTCATTTGATGAGAGGCATTGTGGAGAGGGTAATGGTTGATGATTCAGTAGGGGGATTGTTCCATGTTGATAGTAGTGGAAGAGGTCGAGTTTGGGCGATGCAAGCAGTCTTGCTTTTGGAGTGGCGGTTGAGACTGGTGGCAATATAGTTGAGGATGCAGCATGGCTCACGAAAAAGGACGATCATGGATATTGTCGAGCCGAAAGCTGTTGCTATGGGTGTGAATCTAGCTTTGAAGTGGGACTTAAGGACTATTGAGGTGATGGCTGATTCTGTGACTGTCAAGCAGTGGTTGGAGTCTGTTCTTGTTGAAAATTATAGGATCAAAATTAGTGGATTGTTTGAGATTTTGGTCTGGAGGCGCTTATCATTGTTATAGGACTTGGTCAGGGAGCTTCAATTGGACCTCACAGTGACCTACATTGCTTCTGAGAGGAACAGAGCAGACTCCTTAACAAAGGTTCCCAGAGCTTGGCTGACCAGTTTGAGAGATTTGCTGGATGATGGTTTTAAGGATGTTTGTGCTACGGCGGTGAAGAACTCTCATGATAACCATCACTTTGGCGTGGAGAGATCGATTTATTTGATGAGGATGGTAGATCCTGAAGTCAATAAGGAGGACACATGTGCGTTCTTGTGTCCAGTTCCAGGCTATTGATCCTGCACCTGCCAGGCATGAGGCTGGGTGTTTGAGTGTCCCAGAGAGTTGGAGTCGTATCGCATTGGATGTTACACATTATAAGGGGAGGTGATATTTGACACTGGTAGATTGCGGGCCGAGTCGATTTACAATTTGGAGGGAGGTGCGAATGGAAAACTCAGCTGACTTTGGCTTCCATATGGAGCAAGTATTTTCAAGAAAGAGCCCCACGGACGAAGTGTTGATGGACAATAGTACCGCCTCTCGATCACAGCGGGTTGCTGAGGTCTGCAGGGAGCGGAATGTAGCAAGAAGATACCATGCAGCTCACAGACCAGAGGGCAATGGTCTAGTGGAACGAGTACACCGGACCATCAAGAATCTAGCGAGGCAAAGCGGGAAGTCTCCATCGAAAATAGCCTTTTGGTACAGCTTGGCTGCGAAGGCCGTATCAAGTGACGAAACTGCCCTTTATTAGACCCTCCATGGGTATCAGTGGCATCACCCTGACCCAATTCGACCTGCTGCCCGTGAAGAAAAGTTGGAGAATTGTGATTTTCGGGTTGGCGATAATGTGTGGGTGAAACCCTCCAACAACCAATGCACATCTCTGTGGCAGGAGGGGAGGGTTTCACGAGTCGTGTTGAGGAACACTGTTGATGTGGACGGAGTGCCTCGACATGTGTTGGACATTTGCCATTGTTCGCTGATCAGGAGGAGAGCAGTATGGATGAAGATGACACTGTACTGAGTGAGAAGTCACCCAAGTCAGCAGTGATGCCACAGCCCAGGAGGTACAACAGGGTTAGGCAGCCTCCAGTCTAGCATCAGATTTATCAGAGGTGATCTGGAGATCAGGAGGGGATGTAGTGAGTGGATTGTTAGAATGGTCAAGGTGATTAGAAGTTATGAGATGTTGTTAGTGTGGTGAGTGGACTGTTAGAGTGGTGAAGGTGATTAGGAAAAGAAAATGAGGTGGTGATGAAGTGGAGAAGGTGATTAGAAATTAATGAGGTGTACTTAGTGTGGAAAGACATGTGAGAAGTGGATCAGTGACCACTGAGACACTGTGCTGCTAGTTCATTGTTTTTCTGTGTTGGTGCGAGGGGCCCTTTGCTGTTGCTGGTTGTCAGTTGCCGTCTTTGGTTGCTGTTAGAGGTGTTGGTGAGCTAATAAAGTTTTTCCTTTCTGTGACGTGATATCAACTGGCTTTTGAGGTGTTATTTTTTAACCATATATCACATGTGAACTAAACATTATAATCCTCTCTAAAATCATCAAGTGCCACAGAGGTATCTGGCTGAAACTCCCCCTCACATGAAATACCATACTTCAGCCCCTGAGAACCCCTTAAAAACTTGCCATTAAGTCAGCCACATCTAAAGGAGAAATAGGTTGTCCACTTATTTTGCAAAAAGGATAACACCCACTGACACTATGGAAGACCTTCCAAATCCAAGAGAGATGACCAAGTTGATAACTGAGAGCACTGAGAATGACACCTTAAGAGGTACCATTGAAAGGAAACTGTAGACACATTTTGTTGCCTTTGCAACCCAAACACAACAATTTGAAGGGCTTAAACATGTGGAGGCTAGAGAGGTGAGACAGGCAATACCAGTTTTTACACTGCACTGGCACTGAAGTAACATTATCATACAGTGGGTGGTTGAACAGGCACAGATATGATGCTCTCTCTTCCTCTACAGCTGAAGCCAGAGGAATGGTAATATCCAGTGATTGACACTAGTTTCATGGACAAACAAACAAACAAACAAACATTTATTTCCATTTTGTACAATGGTTATTCAACATTAATAGTAACTTATAAGTAGACATGTAATTAAACTAATAAATAAGAGGATAATACATATAGTTAAATTAAATGTAGCTTTCATAGAAAATAATAATGCTGTAATAAAAATGTTAACAATAATGTTAATAATAAAGTAGTAAGTATGCCACTAGGTACAGGATCGTTATTATCGGCTAAGCTGATGTTGCTTGGCCATTAATAGCAGATCCAAAGGCAGAGAGCAGGCCTTTTATCCTGTTGACTCCTATAAATGTGAACCCATTTAAGCAGAGTGTTTCAGATAATGTAAAGAAGTTACTTTTCTTAGGCTTTTTTTCAGGCTCAGTTTTTCTCCACATCCAAAGCTGTTATAGGTGCTATAATATTGCAGAGGAAAGTTGATATGAAGGCAAATACAGGGAATACAGCTCTTGAAGGGTCTGTAAATACATCTCCAGTCCTAGGAGCACCCACTGTGTGAACTTGCCCATCAGCATTAGCAGATACAGTGTATAAAGTTTTAGTATTTCTTTCCTTTTGCCAGCCAGCAAGAAAACTGAATAGGGAAGCTTATTCATGACTGCGATACTATCCATCCATATTGCTTCCTTATATGCTGGACAAACCTTTGAGTAAGTTGAGTGTGGTTATTTACAATTTGAACACTTTGTCGTAAAGAAATTTTAATTAAGAAGTGTAAAAGAACATAGCCAACATGGTGTCATGAGTGCTCGCGTGGCGTGACTGATATTTCCAGTATGGCTTTCTGGGTAGGATGTGTGTTTACAGAGAGATGACAAAAGATCTATGGTTCAACCCATAGGCCTCTCACACCTCGGCGCCAATTGCCTATAGAGGTCAGAAATGTCACACAGTTTTGGGTCGTTCCCACGAAAGCCGAAAACCAATATCTACATGAACATATCTACATGCACCTGTGAAAATACACATATAGGCACTCCTTGTGTCCGATTGGCCTTCTTGTAGCCAAGCCCCTAACACTACATGTAATGGGTGGTAACCCCCTTTTCTCTGGAAGCATATTGGGTGAGGCTGTCCAAGCATTCCACGCCCTGCCATCTTGGCGAGGCAAAAAAGTCAGAATCAGTGAGAGAGTCCAGCAGTTAGAGCAGAGTATCTGAGGCGTTAACACTATTGGATTTTACCCTAAGGGGCGGGGTGCATTAGGGTGTAGAATAAGTGTATAACTAAATAAACTTAATGTTAAGCAGTCTGTGTAAATCTATTATCACCTCGCACGCCATAATATTAGTCATAGTCTACAATTATGTGACATTGGTGGCAGCGTAGTACGATTCCACACCTAAATTACCGTGATGAGACAAAAAATCTATACTGGTGCATCTCGTGCCGTGAAATAAAAATGCAAAATACAGATTATAATGCATCCCTGGAAGCAAAGTCGGAGGCAGAAAAGATTCGTTGAATCCTCGAGTTAGAAGAAGCTTTAAGATGCCTAAAAGCAAGCGGCAAGACCGCACCCTCAAGGAGAGGTAGTGTGGCCGACGGCTACACAGACGGCGCTTACAATGAAACAGACACCGAGAGCAGGAAAATCGCGGAGTAGGATCAGCCTATATGTACATAGATATTTTAATTTATTTTTACGTTTACACCATATAAACTGTATAAACCCTCCCTGTACTGTTAACAAACCACGCTTTACTTCATAAATAACAGCATGCAAGCGTAAATTTATATGACATACTCATGTACATAGGTATTTTACAATTATTTTTACGTTTACTGTATAAACCCTCCCTGCACTGTTAAAAAACCACCCTTTACTTTATAAATAACAGCATGCAACGTAAATTTATATGAACGTGATAGGTAAACTTACCTTATCTGTTATGGTTAACATTTTCCTTTGCCGCTTAGGCTCACTACAAGAAGCCTTAGAAGATGAAGGATGCTTGGGAGGCATTGCAAATGTTAAAATATGCAAGTAAAAAAATCACAAGCAAAACGTATTAATAAGCACAACGTGAACGGCGCACACGTGAGTTAGACTGAATGAGTGAGGCAAGACAATGGAAGATGGTGGAAGCCTTTGTCCAAAACGCTGATAGCCGTATCGTATTTTACATGTTGCAATACTGTTAGTATTTATGTTTTTTACTATTTTTTAAACTGTTTTATTATTCTTAGGCTAAGAAATACGTTTTTTTATCAATAAAATCATGAAACTACAGGAAATTTTAATATATAAGCTAGCTCACGTAGGTGCGACCCCAATACATTGTACGCTATCAGACACTATTTCACATGATGCAATACTGTGAGTTATATTTCTAAATTTATGTTTTTTACTATTTAATACTGTGAGTTATATATCTAAATTTATGTTTTTTACTATTTTTACTGTTTAATTACTCTTAGGCTAGGAAATACTTGTTTTATCAATAACATAATGAAAATTTCAATATGTACTATCTTACGTAGGTTCGACCCTTTTCGTCTTCCGAAACGCTGATACCGGTATTGTATTTTACATGGTGCAATACTGTTAGTACTTATGTTTTTTACTATTTTTTACTGTTTTATTATTCTTAGGCTAAGAAATACGTTTTTTATCAATAAAATCATGAAACTACTAGAAATATAAATATATATGCTAGCTCACGTAGCTGCGACCCCAATACATTGTACGCTATCGGACACTATTTCACATGATGCAATACTGTGAGTTATACTGTACAGTATATCTAAATTTATGTTTTTTACTATTTTTTACTGTTTTATTATTCGTAGGCTGGGAAATAATTTTTTTTTATCAATTAGATAATGAAATATGTTTTTTCAATAAAAAAATGAAAATACTGAATTTTTTTTTTTTAATATTTTAATATTTTTGCATATACCTCCCCCAAAAAAAATTGCCATAAAAAATCGCGGTACAGTGAAAACACGAGCCAAGAAACGCGATACAATGAAGGATCACTGTACTCCAAAATGCGCGTAAGAATTATATTGAGAAACAAATTTGAATCCGTTTTTAGTCTTAATTTTATCACGCGTGATATTGTCCAAGAGTGGAATACGGAAATGACCAGTAGTAGTAATTATATTGATTAATTGCTATTAAAATATGTGTATTTCATATCCTTTGAGGAATTAGAGACTTTGATGTTATTAAGATTATTACAGTTACGAGTTTTTTGTTCGTTAAGATGTTATGCAGGCGGGGAAAGAGAGTAGAGTAAATTGTGCCCTGATAGGGAGGTTAGGGTGTAACCCTACCATACTGTTGATTGGGAGTACACAGAGGACCTAGGACCGTTGACACAGTCATGCGACCACCATAGCCGACCGCGACTTCACACACATTCCTTCTGAGTAATGGGGAAAAAATGTGTTCAATTAATGGGAGAATGAATGAGGGAAGTCGCCGAGAGAGTATGGGTGAGCGAATGCGTGAATGGAAGCGATAGTGAGAGGGAGGGATATTGAACAACCGGGTGCGACTGACCTGAGTGATAATAAAAAATGTACTTGTGGGTGGAACCGCGAGAAGTTCGTTAAGAAGCAGGATGGGGACTAGGTCTGGGAGGACCGTTCCCCTGCGTCACACACGTCTTACTGCAAGCCATATGCAATTGAAGAAGACGTATTTGTTGATATGCACTTAGCTTTAAGGGGAGGTGAGGTACACGTTGCAATATCTATTAAGGGATATGCTATGTAAATGCTTCAAGAGGCAATGTAGTAAAGTTCCACCTGCCAAGGTATGGACAAGGTGCATGCACACAGTTTAACCGGAAGTGATTAGACGATGCAATATTTATTACGGGATATGTTTATGTAAATGCTTCAAGAGGCAACGTAGTGAAGTTCCACCTGCCCAGATATGGCAGAGGTGCAGTCGTTTTTCTTATTATGTCCCCTACACTGCCAGTGAGATAATTGTTCGATTATCGATATTCCAAGAAAGATATTAAGTGATAAAGGATGCGAATCTAGAAATGATTTTTTATTTTTTTTCTAGATGAAGTATTTACATTAATTGTTCGAAAGAATACTCTAAATAGATAAAATAAAACTTTGAAGTTTAAACCATGATAATATTTGCCACCATCATTTCAGCTTGGTCATAAAGAAGGGAGTGTGAACTCACAAGAAATGACAACAAGAATGTAGTGTAGCCGTTTCCTGTACTTGAAAGAGATGAAGCTGATCCAGATACCGAAGAGACAGGGGAGAAAACAGCGCATGCAGGCAAATCTCTCTGCAAAAACTAGCCATCTGAAGTCCAGAAAATAAATATTGAACAGCATTCAAGGTAGGAAAAGAAAGAGAGAGTGAAAAAGTGGGTAATTAAGTACCTAACCGATCGTAAGTATGGAAAAAGAAAAAATATATAACTTCCCCCCTGTCTGCTGAGGTATTCTGTTGAGTAGTCACTCGAAAAAATTTAATTTGAGTCCATAGAAGAATATATACAGCCATCCCCCGCTATATGGCGGTTCACCTATCGCAGATTCAGTGCATCGCCGTTTTTTTTTTGGTGAGTTTTTTTTTTCTGAGTATATGCGAAAATATTAAAAAAATAAAAATTTTCAGTATTTTCATTATTTTATTGAAGACAAAAATTTTCATTATTTTACTGATACAAAATGTATTTCCAAGCCTAAGAATAATAAAACAGTAAGAAATAGTAAAAAAAACATAAATTTGAACATGTAACTCTGAACCATAGAAAGTACGATACCGGTATCAGCGTTTCGGAAAACCCAAAGGGTCACATCTACGTGAACTAGCACATATTAAAATTTCCAGTAGCTTCATTATTTTATTGATAAAAAAATTTATTTCTTAGCCTAAGAATAATAAACAGTAAAAAACATAAATAATCACAGTATTACACCATGTAAAATACAATACCGGTATCAGCGTTTCGGAAAACGAAAAGTGTCACACCTACGTGAGCTAGTACATATTGAAATTTTCATTATTTTATTGATAAAATAAGTATTTCCTAGCCTAAGAGTAATAAAACAGTAAAAAATAGTAAAAAACATAAATTTAAACATATACACTCACAGTATTGCACCATGTGAAATACTGTACGATAGCGTACACTGCTTGGCGTCTAGGAAAACGCAAAGGCTTGCACCTACGTGAGATAGTTCATGGAATGCTATTGGCTGAAAGGGCGGGAGACGACAAATCAGAGACTTGTTTTTCTGTATGTTCTGCATCATTGGGTCTGATTGGCTTTTTGATTGAAGTTTGGTTCTCCCACCATCTTCCATTGTCGCACCTCACTCGTTTAGTCTAACTGACATGTGCGCAGTTCGCATTGTGCTTATTAATATGTTATGCTTCAGGGGTTGGGTTCTTTTGATAACAGTCTCCTATGCCTCAAAAGCCCCTCTTTAATTTCAAGCGGCTCTTGCAGATCTTCTTTAACGTGTAATTTACAAGAGATTTCCTCTACTGGGGGAGCATCAGTATTATTTCCTTTGCCTTAAAAGACTCCTCTTTAATTTCAAGCAGCTTCTGCAGATCTTCTTTATTGTGTGATTTACAAGAGATTTCCTCTACTGGGGGAGCATCAGTATCGATTCCTTTGCCTCAACAGATTCCTCTTTAATTCAAGTGGCTTCTGCATATCTTCTTTAATGTGTGATTTAAGAGATTTCCTCTACTGGGGGAGCATTAGTGTCATTTTCACACTTTTCAAAGCCATCCACCTCCATCATAGATGGAGAAGGAACACAATTGGTTTCTGAAGACTGACCTGAATTGAGACCAGTTAGTACTAAGTCCAAAGTATACTGTATTTCAAAACATAACTGATAGGATACTTGGACTCTCCACTTCCATATTTTTCATAATGATCAAGGGTTTTCCTATGTACTGTATATTCAATTTACTTCGTAACTGAACCATGAGGAAATCGAAGAACCTGGCCTTACACTTGAACGTCTGACAGCCCTGTATGAACACGTGAAAGTATTCCAACAACTCTCACAAGAACATGATGATAATATGGTTCGTTCGGTGACCTTCTGCAACCTTCTCGACGATGCCATGTCATTACCACCTCATTCACGGTAAGTTTACCTATTACTTTCATATAAAATTATGCTTGCACGCTGTTATTATTAAAGTAAAGGGTGGTTTGATAAAAGTACAGGGAGGGTTTGTACAGTAAACGTAAAAATAAATGTAAAATACCTATGTACATATAGGGTGTTCCTACTTCGTGGAAATTCACCTATCGCGGTCGGTCCCGGAACAGAACCCCCGCAATAAACGAGGGATCACTGTACAGTATATGTTATTATTATGTACAATTCCTTAAGAGATAATGAAACTTTAGCAAAATTCATTATTTAATGTTGCGAATGAAATATTTTTTTAAATTTATTACTGCATGCAAAGATATAAGCTCTTTATATTTTTTGTTGTTGAGATGTGTACAGTATTCCCTCATTATATTGTGGTTCACCTATCGCAAATTCAGCGCATTGGGGATTTTTTTTTAAAATAACAATATATATTTATATAAATGATTGTGACACCAGGACGGGCCCAAAAATAATAAAATAAAACAGCCTTTATCGGGCCTGGGCACGAAGAATACATAAAGTAAAGAGAAACAGAGATGGAGAGTGTAATGACCTGTCAGATGTGAAGGGATTATAAAAGATGTGTAATGAATATCCAATTCTCTGCTGGGTTTTAATATACCTCTGCATTACTTTCATGATGTCTATTCCAAAATTTCTCCTTAGATATTATTATTATTATTATTATTATTATTATTATTATTATTATTGGCGACAATAATTTTCCTTTGATGATGATTGTGGAGATTATTATTATTATTATTATTATTATTATTATTATTATTATTATTATAATTATTATAATTATTATTATTATTATTATTATTATTATTATTATCATTATAATTATTATTATTATTAAGGGCTCATCATTGTTTGTATGTCTGTTGGTTTATTTACTTTAATAACTGTGTACAGTACCCCTCCCTAGTTTGGCTGGGACAAAGGGGGGTTGGGTAGAATAGAATGTTGAGAGAGAGAGAGAGAGAGAGAGAGAGAGAGAGAGAGAGAGAGAGAGAGAGAGAGAAGAGAGAGAGAGAGAGGAATGAGAGAGAGAGAGAGAGAGAGAGAGAGAGAGAGAGAGAGAGAGAGAGAGAGGAGAGAGAGAGAGAAGAGAGAGAGAGAGAGAGAGAGAGAGAGAGAGAAGAGGAGAGAGAGAGAGAGGAGAGAGAGAGATGCATCCTTTCAAATTCCATCAGGAAATGAAGACAGAGTGAATTTGTTTGGGGTTTATCTAATTTTCAAGATTATAGTGTTATTAATATTCCTTGGTTCTAAACATTATGCTATCTATCTGCACGAAATCTTAACATAAATAGTGTCAGCTGAGAGAATAATGAAATGTATACAATTCGTTCAAAGAAAACGTATATCATACTGTATTCATGGGAAACTTAAATGAATAATATATATTCTCTACACGCTATTTCCCTGACGATATCATATCGAAAGTTTGTTCACTGTTTGAGCAAAAGAGAAAGAGAAAGAGAGAGAGAGAGAGAGAGAGAGAGAGAGAGAGAGAGGAGAGAGAGAGAGAGAGAGAGAGAAGAGAGAGAGAGAGAGAGAGAGAGAGAGAGAGATCTTTAATGAACTCTTGTTCATTCAACCAGAACCACATTATTTATTGCAAAAATAATGGTTTAATGACAAATTCGTAATAATAATAATAACAATAATAATAATAATAATAATAATAATAATAATAATAATAATAATAATAATCTCCACAATCATCATTAAAAGAAAATTATTGTCGCCAATAATAATAATAATAATAATAATAGTAATAATAAGATCTAAGGAGAATTTTTGGAATAGACTTCATGAAAGTAATGCAGAGGTATATTAAAAGCCAGCAAAGAATTGGATATTCATTACACATCTTTTATAATCCCTTCACATCTGATGGGTCATTACACTCTCCATCTCTGTTTCTCTTTACTTTATGTATTCTTCATGCCCAGACCCGATAAAGGCGGTTTTATTTTATTATTTTTTGGCCCGTTCTGGTGTCAAAAAAAAAAAAAAATTCTTTTTAATATGGTGCTTCTACTTCGCAGTTTTCACCTATCACGGCCGGTCATGGAACCGAAAACCCGCGATAAATGAGGGGTTATTGTATATTGCCTTCATATGATAATTGTAACATTTCGAAGAGATAAAGATATTAACGATTTTGAGAAGCTTATCAGAAGATAATTATTGTTAATTACTGTCATTGTCATGAAATTTATAAATACTATTGAGCTAATTAAGATAACTGAGACTCTTAGAGCATATATTTTGAGTATGAAATTAGAATAATGATACAAAAGTCTTTTTATATCGTTTATTACGAAAGGATAATCGTTAATTTTGTTGATCGTAGTAGATATAAATAAATAAAGAATTTCTCTTGAAATATCAGCTTTAGTGTAAAATATTTTTAATTTACAATGCTTGTTAAGCTTCCAAGAGTTTCATATTTCATTAACTATAATCATCAAATGTAATTGTGGTATTTTGTTTAAATTTCGTCGGAGGTATGGTTGACTTATAGCGAGTGTGTGCTTTGACTCGACCCTCTGATTAATAAACAGAGAAAAGATTGGCATAATAGGCAAGTATGTGTATGCTTATTTCACTAGCGTTATTTGCAATATTAATCAGAAAAGGAATGGATTTATGCTTCGATGTCTCTTTATTTGTATACTAAGTTATTTTGTTTTTATTTTTTTAAACGCTAGAAAACAAAAGCTCGTGTGGTGAGTATAGAGTAAAAGGTAGTTGTGTTGTTTTTCCCTTGCATATTTAGGTAGGAAGGCAAGTCATAAAAGGGCCCCTATAAGCGACATATATACGTTTCCTTTTTGAAGAAAATAAGTTGGCTCAAATTCTCTCTCTCTCTCTCTCTCTCTCTCTCTCTCTCGTCCTTTGCTGTTAACAGAGTACTTTGATTGATGATTCCTTATTTAATTCTTTTGCAGAGAGCTAGATGATAAATGTGACCTAGCTTTATTATTGTTGTTGAGTTTTTGCATGTTAATATTGTACTGATAAGACAGAATTGGAATTGAATAGTAATGAGAGTTTTTCTGCCTCATATTGCAACTGTCTTGGAAAATAGATAAGCTCTCACTGACAAATTGAGCAACAAGAAGGTTGGTGACTATGCTACTATATATATTATGACAGCAGGAATGAAAAAAAAAAACTGACCAAAAGAAATTGGTTTAAAACGAGCATTATTATGAAATATAAGTACAGAACTTTGTTCTTGCCTCAAAATGCCAGTATCACTTGTATATTCACTGTTATTCTTGTTTAAGTATTATTATTTCTATTTTTTCTGTAATCATGATTATTATTAGTTATTATTACGTTGGCTGTTGTTGTTGCTATCACTCCATGGCCCTTCTGCTAATTATTATTTTCATAATGCTATCAGTAGTAACCAAATGATTTGTATTTTTATTTTGAATTCATGCTTTTATGTTACTGCAGTCACTCTTAATAAGAGTATTTCTTCAGTGGCTGTTCTAAGCATTTCATGACTTTTCATTTTGATATCTATAATATACTAATGTTATGTATCAGTTACTCAGCTACATCCTAAGTATCTTGGAATAATGATCTAATGGTGTAGACACATACTTACAATGACCACCCTATTTCCAGGCAGCCCCGAGCTGCAATTTTAAAATTTTTTTACATACCAGTCCCTTTTACCCATTGGAGAGATTGCAAGCGCCTGCAGATACAGGGGAGGCGAAGTATACCCTTTGAGTGCTTACATATGGCCATTGTTTGTACCCAGAGGTGATATCTATTCTTTTTCTGCACTTGCAATAGCAACATTAGGCCCTATTTCTGGCCCTAAAATCTACTCCAGGCTATTCTAATTGCAGAATTTGAGTTTGAGAGGGAGATCCACCTCCGGGGGATAAATGGCGTGAGAGGAAGAATGGTAATAGGACCGCCTCAAGTCGCAAACACGCTGGAGAAAGAGGCTCATGGCAGATATATCGGCACCCTTCTATTGTCGGGCCGGTCTCAAGAAGCAGGATTCACGGTTCGTGGGTACAACCCGGACCTATTTCACAGCGAAGAGGTGAAGAGATGACAGAACCAGGTGTGGGTATAAGCCCAAGACCTAGCAATATGGGGACAAAGAGAATGAGAGAATTAAAAGAAGAACACAAGGTGAAAAAAACCATAGGACAGAATAAATAAGACCAGGGGGAAAAGAAAATTCCCCACTGTCTTTGAAAGATTTTAGATGGATATCACACAGGAACATAAAAAAATTGATGTTTCTTTAGCTTTTAAGATTAAAGTTAAGAAAGCCTCAATGCCTCCCCTAGAAGTAATATAAAGATATAAGAGAAACTATTTACCCTACGTTTAATATAGTAAATGTCATTAACGAGTAGTTGTCATTCATCAATAGTGCTTGTATTTTGATTTAGTACTGTGATAATGTTTTTTTTTTATTGATAAACTTTTTAGATAAAAACGTCACTTACCAACTGTATTTTATATTAATTGGGTATAATAACCATTTTTAATTATTTTCTCTTTAAAACTATTATTGAATTGTTGTTTTTAGATATAAATGTTTAACTTCTCTTTACTGAAATAACTAATAATCATTTTGTCACTCATTAGTGACTATATATTGCAAGTTTGAATACTCAATTTTTATTTTTTTTTTCTTTAATTAGAATGGTTCTTGTAAAAAACATATCTTTCTTTTGTTTGTCTTTTTCAGAAATCACATGTTCTATATCTATTAAGTCCCTTCACAATGGAATTTCTTTCAGGAAACATTAGTATGGATTAAGGAGCATAGGGAAATTTTTGATATAGAATCTATTTAGATAATCATGTGAAACTTTGAGATGTAAGACAGAAAGTATTGTATTTAGATAATTATGTGAAACTTTGAGATGTAAAACAGGAAGTACACCTTGTTCTCAAAATAACGCCTAAACAGGTTCTTAGAAGTGTCGTGTAAATGGAAAATCGCATGAAAAAACGAGTTATTTTCCATAGGAAACAATGATAAAGGGCATAGATACGTTCCAAACCTTACATAGACACACCATGCCAAAGATATAAGATAAATAAAAAAATATTTTATTACTACATAGCAAAGCAGAAAGCCCTGTATCTATTTTTAAGAGTATACAAAAGATATTCATATTCACTTTACAGCTAGAAATTAACATACATTACTATACTTTACTCTATTATGCAGTGGGCAACAGTGATACAGTACACTGGGACATGCATGGTGGCAGTGAGCAAGTAACTTATGTGGTAGAAGAGGAGGAGGATGCAGGAGAACGAGCCTCTATCTGCAAATGTATATAAAGATAAAATAAGAATTATAAATAACCAAAGCAAGACTAAAACAAACAAAAAAAATAATTATGCAATGCCTAAATCTACCATATGACAGATTAAACAAAACTTAATCTACATTCTCTAGAGAGGCACAGAGTTAGGGGGGATATGATTGAGGTGTATAAATGGTTTAAAGGGATTAACAAGGGTGATATTAGTAAAGTTTTAAAAATTCATGATCAAACCAGAACTCATAATGGGTAATGGATTTAGTCTTGATAAATTTAGGTTCAGAAGGGAAATTGGTGAAAAATGGCTTGGTAATACCGTAGAGTATTCCTAGTAGGATAATAAATGCCAATACCTTAGACACCTTCAAATGTAAATTAGACAGACATATGACAGAGGTAGGGTGGGTATGAATAGATTAGTGTTTATTAGAAAAATCATAAAAAGAAAAATAGAATAAATAAGTAGAGTAGAATAGAATAGGTTAGACATGCTGAAAATATCATTCAAAAATGGAACTGCCTCGTGTGTGCCAGTAAGCATTTTGCAGTGTCCCCTATTCTTATGTTCTTAATATTTTCAGAACACGTGTTTTGCATCCTCCTTCCATTTTCAAATTTGTATCTGGTTTCTGGATGACAAATTTGTTAATAAAATGTATCCAATTACTCTCTCTCTCTCTCTCTCTCTCTCTCTCTCTCTCTCTCTCTCTCTCTCTCTCTCTCTCTCTCTCTCTCTCTCTCTCTCTCTCATATTTCTTTACAAAAAACGAATTCAAACTTAGGTTTATTACCTTTAAAATGAGCACTGTAATGAACGTGATTAAGACTAAAGCAATAATTGTATTTACATAATAAGATGAAAAATTTCTACCTAATTCCTGTTTAAGAGAGACATTACAAGGGATTCGTGGAAAGGAAATTAATTTAACGGTCTTTTAACTCATTAACGTTTTTATTAAAAGTGCATTATTATATTTATCATTTGCTGCCCCAAACGACTCATCAGCTTGTAAAGTAACTGATGTATGTGTTGATTGTAAGACTATTCTCCTTTTAATATAAATATATTCTATATATAGTAAGTGAAATGAAACGAGAGAGAGAGAGAGAGAGAGAGAGAGGAGAGAGAGAGAAGAGAGGAGAGAGAGAGAGAGAGAGAGAGAGAGAGAAGAGAGAGAGAGAGAGAGAGAGAGAGAGGAGAGAGAGGAGACGAGAGAGAGAGAGAGAGAGAGAGAGAGGAGAGAGAGAGAGAATCTTTAATTAACTCTTGTTCATTCAAACCAAACCTACACTATTTATTGTAAAAATAATGGTTTAATTACAAATTCGTAATAATAATGATATTAATAATAATAATAACAATAATAATAATAATAATAATAATCTCCACAATCATCATCGAAGGAAAATTATTGTTAAAACTAATAACAATAATAATAATAATAATACTAATAAGATCTAAGGAGAATTTTTGGAATAGACATCATGACAGTAATGCAGAGGTATATTAAAACCCAGCAGAAAGCTGGATATTCATTACACATCTTTTATAATCCCTTCACATCTGACAAGTCATTACACTCTCCATCTGTTTTTCTTTACAGCCTGATAAAGGCTGTTTTATTTTATAATTTTTTGGTCCATCCTGTTGTCACAATAATCTTAAAAAAAAATAAATAAAATATTTTTTTTTTTTTGGGGGGGGGGCATTATTCGTGAATTGAGAATTTTTTACTATTATTTTTGGGGGGGCGTTATTGCAATTTCGCATATAAAAAAATCGCGTATAAAAGGAACAAGGTGTATTCTATTTAGATAATTATGTGACACTTCGAGATGTAAAACAGAAAAGTATTCTATTTAGATAATTATGTTAAACTTTGAGATGGATAAAGAGAAGAATTCAGTTTAGATAATTATATGAACTGTATGCCTTAAGTCATCAGATTACATACCTCTGCCCCGTTTTTTTCTGAAATAATTATAATTAACAAATATAACACTCTCTAAAATGTATAATGCTTCATCTAAAATGGGACATTTCAGGGTGGTGGTGGGGAGTGTCAAAAAGAAATTTTAATTAAGAGGTGTAACAGAACATAGCCCATGTGGTGTCAGGGGTGCTCAAGTGGCATGACTGATATATCCAGTATGGTTTTTTGACACAGTTTTGGGTCAAGCCACGAGAGCCGAAAATCAATATCTATATGTACATATCTACATGCACCTGTGAAAAATACACATATAGGCACTCCTTGTGTCCGATTGGCCTTCTTGTAGCCACGCCCCTAACACCACATGTAATGGGTGGTAACCCCCCTTTTCTCTGGAAGCTTATTGGGTGACGCTGTCCAAGCATACCACACCCTGCCATCTTGGTGAGACAAAAAAAGTCAGAAACAGTGAGAGAGTCCAGCAGTTAGAGAAGAGTATCTGGGGCATTAACACTATTAGATTTTACCTTAAGGGGGCGGAAAGCATTGAAATGTAGAATAAGAGTACAGTACTCCCTCGGGTTTGGTTCCAGGACAGGCCCCAATAGGCGAAAATCCGCGAAGTAGGAGCACAATACATGTATATGCAAAGGTATTTTACCTTTATTTTTGCCTTTTCTGTATAAACCCTCCCTGCAGCCTGTTAACAAACCACCCTTTATTTTATTAATAACAGCATGCAAGTGTAAATTTATATAAACATGGATATTATGAAGCATTAGGAAAAAAAAGCAAACAAACTTTCGATATAATATCGTCAGGGGAAATAGCGTGTAGAGAATATATATATTTCATTTAAGTTTCCCATGTACAATAAGATATATGTTTTCTTTGAACAAATTGCATACATTTTCTTTTTCTCTCAGCTGACACTATTTACGTCAAGATTTCGTGCAGATAGGTAGAATAATGTTTAGAACCAAGGAATATTAATAATACTATTATCTTGAAAATTAGATAAACCCCAAATAGGGTGAGTAAATAAATACTTTATGAGTAAGATATTGTGCCTGAATAAGCATCAGCTGATACAGAGGCAAACAAACAAACAAAAAAACATTTATTTTTCATTTTTGTACAATGGTTATTCTTCTAAGATTAAAAGTGACTTATAAGTAGACATTATTATTATTATTATTATATTATTATTATTATTATTACTATTATTATTATAATTATTATTATCATTATTATTATCATCATTATTATTCATTATAT